>JAUCNH010000002.1:12676548-12688628 GCA_032353275.1 Sardinella hualiensis | reverse complement strand
ATCAACCTCAGGGTATGAACAATTGTTTTAATGTAGCAAGGACATTTTTCTGGGTCACTTTTACCCAACTTTTAGATTGATGTGTAGATTTTTGTATGGTTTAAAACATTTTAGATACATGTAAATATCCGCTATTTTAGAAATCCACAGCATAATAAGTTCTGGTTAAGTCGGGTTTATTTATTTAGCACTGATTTATCTAATGAATTACCACAGACAGTTGTAAACATAGTCAATCACTAATTGGTGTGGGAAGCATTGCCCATAAATATTATGATATTCATAATATTGTTTTCTGTCTAGCTTAGTCGACTTTCAAGAATATCCTAGACATGTTTTTCAAATCCAAACCACCACTTACACTCATGCACAAGTGTTTTTGTTGCAGTTTGACTTGACTTTGGCAAAAGTGTTTCATTTGAGCTTTTTCCAGTGTATCACATGTGGGGAGAATGGAGGGAGGTATTTGTCCACAGGCCAGCATTGCTACCACCGGCCGGCCCCACCTAAAGCACTTTACAGGGTACAGGAGAGGAAAGCAGCCAATCAAAGGGCTTGAATATACCTGCAAAGGAGCACTGCACTGCTGAAACTTGTCCGTGTTTTCAGATCCAGTTCTCTGGGCTCTGGGCAAATTTCACTTTTTTTTTCAGCATTACACATTGATAGCGAAGCCTAAAAGCCTTTAAACAATTATTATGATCTGTTTTTTTGTTTTAACGTAAAAAAACACTACAAGTAGCAAATGTAAAGGCACTTAATTGGCACTTTTTGTTTTCAACATTTGTGTTGTGATTAGAGAACGCAGTTGTGTTGTGTTGTGAGGAATTTTGCTGTTAAGTGCCTGTGATTATTGCAGAGAGTTGTCATGTAATATGTAGGTCCAGCATTAAAAAACTAGGGCGAGAGAATGCCAGAAAGATCTCACCTTCAGTGTATCCAGGCAGGACACATATGGGACTCACTGACTCAAGAGTCCATAATTCTTCTTAGGCAAACTCCTGCAGTGCTCAGAAGAGAAACAAAAACAAGTAGCGCCCAAGTGTCTATCAGAACCTCCAGTTTTTAAAGCATTTCTGAATCCTTTCATAAGAATTTCTAATGAAATTTTAAGATCAAACTTCTTTTTTTAAATCTCCTTACTGACAACACTTTCCCAAGGCGTTGATTAGAGGGAACGGCTAATCTGGGTCAGGGTCCTTTCCTTTATCATTGCCAAAAATAGCAATCAGTAGCTTGAGTACCTTTCAGCAGACCAGTGCTGACCAGTGGCTATCGGAGTCAACACAGGGCAGTGCGTCCCCTCTGCTTTGTGTTGTGTGTCTTTCCTTCCATTCTGTTGTGCCAAGTGTTGATGTATGTATGATATGATATGTATTCAGAGTCTGTATTATGTACTGTAATCAAGCTTATTGGGAGCCCTTGTTTTGAAGTGTTCCTTAAAAAGGTGTCTGCTCATCACTCCAGTAGCGTTTGGCATTCATTCTCCCTCCACCGTCTGTTTTTACTCCACGCGCTAAAGCCAAAAGACTCATCCTTTCAAATTCAGAAGAACTAGCGGTAGGCTACCAATAATTTGTATCAGTACAGAAAATGCACTTGTGTTTTATGTAAGAGAATAAACAAGTATGAAAACTTTACTTTCAAGTATGGTTGTGTGTTTGCGTGTGTTTATTATATAATTATAATGTGTAATATACCATATTACAATGTCATAAAGCTTTTATATGGATTGTTCAGAGAAATTAAAAATGTATTGTCATTATTGCCATGAAAGTACTCATCAGTGACCCAAGTGCATTAGTTTTGGTCAAAGTTCTCTGACTTTGTGCCAGATCTACTGAGAAATACTTGCGTTCATTTCCATCCCAACTATGCCCTCCACCTAACTGCGCGCGCACGCACATACATACCCAAGAGTGCAGCTTAGAGCCTGACGGAGCTGTCTCATTTGAATATCATTTTCAACTGTGTGAATACGGTGCATTACAGTTTGGCCCACACATAGTGATGTTTAAATTTGTCTTTACGATTAACAGCCTGCGTCTGATTAATAATGAAGATACTAAGGCGAGTACACTGAATTATATATGACTAGGTTTCACGTCCTGAATATTTAAAAAGAGCTGCGTGACGAAAGCGACTTGGATAGGTAGTCGCAACTGTTCATCAAATCCCAACTGTGCGCACTGCCCACCCACTTGAATCGTCATTTGTCCGTCAAGTGACGATACTGTTTCTGCAGGTGCCCGACTAGGTGCAACGTTGGCGCATTTGGAGCTAAAAAATATATGACGGTGAGTTGATGTTTACCTATGCCTTTATCGTCGACTGCAAATTGTAACTGGAGTGGCAATCTTATTTTTTGCTTCTCCTGTGAAAATTGTCCCATGTAGTGCAAATCGGGAGGAAAAATAACCTTCATTTGACATATGATGCTAGAAACAGCCGTGTTATGACATCGTTTAAGTATTTATCATTATTTACCCCAGAAGACATTCTCGTCACGGTTTCTATGTTTTGTCTCCTTAAACTGTCGTTTGCGAAAGCCGAGAGGAACCAGCCCATATAGCTGAATAGCCACCCCATTCACGTAGCCCAATCAATGGAGGAAATGTTATCAGCATCCTCGACCATTTGTGTTGTTAGCCTTTGTACGGGCATTAGAAGTCATTTATTCGGGATTGAAACTCTATAACAGTTCCATTAATGTATCAGGATTTGTATACGGATGGTTATTTTGAGAAGACGCTGTATAGTACAGAACCACTCTACATTTTCTTAGATTGGCACCCATGACTGCCTCCGCCCCCGAGCGCAATTGTATCCAAATTTATCCTCACACATCTGGGAACGTGGAACCTGCTTAACCCTTTGTGCTGAGGTCAATGATAAGTGGTGTATGAAACAACACATGTGTTCTAATGATCGTAGCATCACATCGATTATAATGTATCCATAGGATGCGTTCGCAATGGGTGTATTTCCAGTAGCCTATATGACACACGGCTTTTTCGCTTGCGCCGGTGCCGCAAAATATGGTAAAGGCAGGCAAGAATAACAGGTTCAAAAGTAAGGCATGTTATGTAACAGCGTTTGTCGGGGTGAAGACAGGCCGCTTTTCTCTAAATAAGCCCTAGCAACAATCAATATCGTGCTCAGTGAATGAAACCCCAGCTTTGCCGGACCTCAGATGAACCACACAAATGCCTTTCAGGTCCAGGAAAGCGCGCTGTCCCATGGGTGCTTTACAATTCGCCTGGTTAACATTCGGTGATAAATTAGAGCGTCTCCCATGTCTACTTCCCATAAATCTAACAAGCCTCCTTTCTTTTTTTCCTCTTGGCGTCTCTGCACTTTGTGCGTCCGTGAAAAGCGAGCATCAGCCCCCCAGCCTCGCTTGTTGTCCTATAGGAAGCCAGAGTCAGGCAGCAGGCCCCTCATTCACTGCTCCAGCGGGAGGAGGGACCTACTATTTTTAGCTCTGTTGGTGTGTTTTTTTTCTCTTTTCTGTGGAAATGCGAGGATGGGATAGGTAGCCTGGCATCTTTGCTGTGCTGTCTTAAGCACTGCTTAGGTTACTGAAATGTTACTGAAATGTTTGAAAATGTATATTTTGTTCCTATAATGGAATGATTTCCTAGAGGAGATATTTGTGTGTATCATATGAAATTGAATGAATCTGATCTGCATTCTGATTTGCATTTTTGAGAGCTCCAAGTAAGACTACATAAGAATGTGTCTAAATTGGGGCAGTGAGCGTACTGTGCTGTTGAGATGGTGTGCATGGCCGGAACCTGAGTCTAGACATTTAGCTCTGATAAGCTGCTTCTGTACTCCTATAGTGTTTCACACTCCTCCGAATGCATCACTTCTTTTGACCAACATAAAACAGCCTTTCTCTCTCTCTTTCTCTCTCTCTCACACACACACACACACACACACACACACACACACACACACACAAACACACACACGGATTCACTTAAGACACAGAAACACTTTTTCTCTCTCTTTCTATCTCTCTCTAGTTGGTGACCTCAACATGGTTCTCATGTATGGATATTGTGCCACCCCATCTGCCTCCCATCATGCTTTGCTGTTGCTTGAGATGTATGTGGCGTAGCGTAGCGCAGGCTGGGGCTGGTGCTGGTGCTGGGGGTGAGTCAGAGGCTTCATAAAAACCCAGAGTGCCATTAGGAAATTAAGATTCTTCTTAGTCACTGTGACTCGAGAGAATCGCAACTCACCTTCCTCCTCCCAGCACCCATTTCCCCATTCAGTCAGGCCGTGCTCCTCTCCTCTCACTCCTCTCAGCGGCTCAAGAAAGAGAGGGAAAGAGAGAGAGAGAGGGGGGGACAGAAAGAGAGAGAAAGAGGGGGAGAGAGAGAGAGAGAGAGCTGCATCCCCCAACAAACAATAAGCAGCGCTGCATCAAAGAGCCTGGGCACTAAGAGCCTGCCGCTGCCTAGAGGAGAGGAGAGGACAGACTGGACAGGGTCACATTGCAGAAGGATCAGATAGCCCATAATATAATGTAATGCAAGTATGGGTTTTGGGACGTGCTGGGATTGTATTGCATGCTGGACAAAGACAGTGCTTCCACCGGATGTGCGTGTGTCAAGTGTGATGGAGTGAATGTGGCATCTGACAGAAAACATCAAGTAATGTAACACTTGCAGTGGGTGCCAGGGTTGGAACCAGGTACAGTAGCTGATAGTGCATAGGTTACATGAGTGTCTATGAAGCTCATCATGGGAGCCTGTGTATGTTCGCCAGGTCCTATGTTCCCCTCTTTCCTATGTTCCCTAACCCTAAACCTAACCCTAGTGGGGAACATAGGACCCAGGGTCGGGGAACATAGAGATGACCCCCGCATGGGGTCTATGTAGCTGATAGCACATAGGCCACATAAATGTGTATGAAACTCATCATACAAGATAACAAGCAGGAGGCACTAGCATGGCGTTCAAAAAAGTCGTTTCACAGGGAGGGGTGCGAGAGCAGAACTTTCTCTCTCTCTCTGCTTTTTGTGACAGAGCAACAAATTTAGACGTACAGTCATGTTAGCCTGAAGACTAGCCTGATGTCCTACTCTAATATAGAGTGCATCTGTATTTTATTGGCTCTTACTGTATGCTGAGGAGAAATATTGCATCAGCTGTGTAGAAGCTCCATATGTCGTAAGTTTTTATTAAGGCAGTATTTCATTGGATGTTATGCCTTTGTACCTCAGTTATCATCAGTACGAGTCATCACTGAATGGCCTATGGCAAGATGTTGCAAAGTAGCCTCAGAATGTGTTTCTGCACTTTATGAAGTCAGTGCCGTATGTCATTATTACAGATGAGCTATTAGAAATGGTCCTGTTTTATAGCACCCATCCAGACAGCCCTGCGTGATTCCTGGGTGGTGGAAAGAGTTGCCAAACTCCATTTGATCTCTTGACTCCCTATCAGGTTTCAGAGGAAAAGGCAGTTCTGCCATCATCACCTACGCATATGACCTGCTTCCACCCCTCTCATCTCTCTCTGTCTCTCTCTCTCTCCCTCTCTGTGCACTCCCTTTTTTACTGTAATACTTGGCTTCTTGCTGCTCTCACAATAGACACATCATTTTTTGCATAACTTGCTTCAGTCTGGGGGAAAATGGGACAGAGTTTCACCAGCCTGTCTTCTTCTCATTGCCCTCTAACTAGCTGACTGCTTGTGTTCTCTTGGGAGTCTTTGAACCTGTCAGCCATCTTGAATAAAATCAGCTAGCAACTGAAACCAGAGACGTTTTTATAGAAGATATCAGCAGATGTAGTCAACAATGGTGAATTAGCAGCACTATCAGTTGCTATTTAATTGTCTCAAAGTCTTTTCTAGTAAGAAAGTAGAATGATTTTTTTTAAGAAGAAGATATCCAACAGCATCTTGTGAGTGGTAATATACAGTATGTGCCAGGCTTCTGTCAAGGCCAGGAGTCACACACGTTAATGCTAAATACAGATAAATACTGTAACAGACAGTGAAAGGCTTGCCAGCGACTCCCCTCCCAGTTGGTAACGGCGGGTGGGGCAGGGCAGGGCAGGTGAGGAGGGCAGGTGCTGGTGGTTCAGTAAGTATTGATTTAATATGGAGGGAACAGGTGAGCTTACTGCCAAGTCACCTCAGTAATAGAATGACTTCATTACTTACCTCAGTCCTGCTGTGGTGTTTGGTGTCCTACACCATGTGTACTTACTCGACAGAACAAGGGAAACATTGGCACCTGTGCCAGAGACACAACATGAATTGATTTGTGGTGGGAAGCTACTAGATAAGGGCTGTCACCAGAGAGGTTAATGATAGCCCACCCCTTTGCCAGGCTTTGGGGGGATGGAAGTGACACTCAACAGATGTTATCCTCTTGGTGAAGGACTGAGCTGTTACCATATGGAAATCACAATAGATTTAACATGGGAATAAATTTGAAATTGTTAGTTTTTTTCCATAAGTGGAAAGAACCACAGAAATGATTTGATTTGGATGAATGAGTGGAACGTTGGGACATGACTTGGAAGCGTGTTTGTGGTTTATAATCTAAATGTTGACCGTTCTAATCTGTTTAGACACATTCTCTAGACACATTTAATCTCTGTACGCTATGGATGGCGTGGCGTTTAAGAGAAGAATAACGTTGCTTATGCGCTTTCATGCTGGAATGAAATGTGGTCAGTGGGTAGATGCTGAGAGGGTTATTGATGACGGAGCTTAGCTGTGCTTCAGCTTCCTGAGTTACTCCGCAGGGATCCATGACAAAGTTCTATTTTAGCATGAGCCTGATTCAGTGTGGCATCATGGTCCACACCCCAGCACAGATCATAGCAAAGGTCATTGAATAGTCAGCCCTCTCTGTGTTTAGTTTAAGGAGCTGCATGCAAGCCAGGGATGCACAATATTGTCAGTATATGATATCGACAGATATTTTCTGAAGAATTGTATCATCTGTCATCGCAGATTTCAACATATCTGCAGATAGATTTGCAAGACTAAAAGTACAGTATCAGAGGAAGTGTTAGAAATATGTTGAAATAGAATGAGATCTACATGTATTTTAAAGTGTTCTGCCTACACACCGTGTTGCAGTGCTTTCATTGCATTTTCATGGTTGATGCCTTTTGAATTTGTGTAGATGAGAATGAATGAGAATAAGACTTGTGTCTGCAACAACTAGGAATAATCCGTCATTTCAAGTATGTTAGAGATTGTTGAAGGAAATTTAAAAGATGTATAAGCTACATACATAGGCCTATTATACTATGTAGGCTACATGTATACAGTATTATACTATGAATTGATATTGACATCAGCAAGACGGTTACAAATAATACAAACAATCTGATGCTGCACAGAGCTAAAGGTGTAGGAGTACAGTGTATGGGCATGCAGTACACGTCTAGCCCGGTAAAGTCCAGAACACACTGTTTTCCCAGTGAATGTGCGCATGCTGAAGTATAAGAACCTAAAAGCCTCATGTGCTGTTGATACCCACGGTGGCTACGGCTGTCAGCAGAACACAAGGCTAGCTGTTGCTCCTTGACCTTTCTGCAGCCTTGGCTTGCTCTGTTAACCCCTGTTACACAAGACTGCTCCCAGCTGGGCCTCGAGTTACCTGTCCGCAGCATCGGACTGCCCCTCTCTTCACCGTGCATTGGACAGGCAGGTGCAGCATCGGACTAACCAGTCTGTTGACTCTCTCCCCGCAGATGGCCTCAGCTAAAGATGCCCGCTATGGACAAAAAGAGTCCGCCGACAAAAACTTTGACTACATGTTCAAAATCCTGATCATCGGCAACAGCAGCGTGGGTAAGACGAGTTTCCTGTTTCGCTACGCAGACGACTCGTTCACCCCAGCGTTTGTCAGCACGGTGGGCATCGACTTCAAGGTGAAGACCATCTACAGGAACGACAAGAGGATCAAACTGCAGATCTGGGTAAGGCAACATAGAACACCACAATATGTCATTTGCATATTACAGCTGCATATCATCCTGTATTAAAGGCAAAAAATGCCCCTATGTGAACAAGTGATGCGAGATCAACAAGTAATGTGAGATCAATACTTGATTGGTTTATCACAGAAAGAAGCTTTATAACAGGGCTTTATTGGGATAGAGAGGCTCTGGGCTTATGTGCTCGTCTCAATCCAGGGGCAGAGAGGATGAAGTTCTATGACAAAATAGAAACTCAGAGAATGAGGTAGAGGTGTGGTGATAACTGAATAAGAGAAGGAGGTAGAGAGAGAATGAGGTAGAGGTGTAGTGAGAAATGAATAAGAGAATGAGGTAGAGAGAGTGATAGCTGAATAAGAGAATGAGGTAGAGAGAGAATGAGGTAGAGGTGTGGTGAGAAATGAATAAGAGAATGAGGTAGAGAGAGAATGAGGTAGAGGTGTAGTGATAGCTGAATAAGAGAATGAGGTAGAGAGAATGAGGTAGAGATGTAGTGATAACTGAATAAGAGAATGAGGTAGAGAGAGAATGAGGTAGAGTGTAGTGAGAACTGAATAAGAGAAGGAGGTAGAGAGAGAATGAGGTAGAGATGTAGTGATAACTGAATAAGAGAATGAGGTAGAGGTGTAATTATATCTGAATAAGAATAAGGTAGAGGTGTAGTGATAGCTCAATAACTGAATAAAGAGGTAGAGAGGGAATGTGTTAGAGAAGGATGGTGAAAACTGAATAAGAGAATTAGGTAAAGAGGTAAGGTTGTGAAAACTGAATATATATATATATATATATACTGTATATTTCCCTCTGATGGTCCATCAGTGCACAGGTGCAGTGGCCCTCTGAGATTTCTCCCTGAACACCAGATGGCCAACGCAGCGCTGTACTAGAGAGGGCATTTTATATCACTCTATGGCTGAGGGGTAATATCAGTGCAGTACTGTGGGAGGGGGGCTTGATAGCTTCGCACAGTATGTAGCATCATTGATTACTCACGTCACGCATGGACATTGTTGGAAGGAGATTTTAAATAGCACTACACCATTTAGCCCTATCCCCTCGATTTCCATTTAGACATGAAGGGTGGTGATGGAGTATCGCTCCAATCGTTTTGCCTTATTCATTTTTCACGAGTGAGCTGGACTGCTGTCAGACGGCTGCTTTTGAGTCTGGAGAACAGAGTCCGGCAGCATACTGATACAGGAGCAGAGGGACAGCAGAGACAGGCTGGCCTGAGCTCAATCTGAACCCTTCAGGAGCACTCAGTCTGCCCCAGTGAGGAGCAATACTTGTACCCTAACCCTAGGGGTACTTGACGAGTAACACCGAATCTACCCTATTAAAGGGCAATATTGCCCAAAAAGAGGGTCAGTAGCATTGTAAATGGCCCAATCATGTTAAGTCATGTTAAATCTGCCCCAGGAAGGGCCAATAACACTGAATCTGCCACAGGGAGGGACAGTAACATTGAATCTGCTCCAGTGAGGGGGTACTAACACCCTATTAAAGGGCAATAACCCCAAAAGAGGGCCAGTAGCGTTGTAAACGCTTCAGTGGGGGCCAGTCATGTTAAATCTTCCCCAGGAAGGGGCAATAACTCTGAATCTGCCCCAGTGAGGGGGTACTACTGAATCTACCCTATTAAAGGGCAATAACCCCAAAAGAGGGCCAGTAGGGGGCCAGTCATGTTAAATCTTCCCCAGGAAGGGGCAGTCACACAGCATGTGCCCCAGTGAGGGGGTGGGGTCAGTCACGTTGTAGGAAGGGGAGAGAGGCTATCTCATTCTGCTCCCCATTCACCAGTGCCCTCTTGGCCCTCCAGCAGCCAACCGTGTGTGTGTGAGAGAGAGACGTGTGACGAAAGCGCTCCCTTCCCCCCGCACACACACACACACATACACTCTCTCTCTCTCTCTCACACACACACACATACACACACACACACACACACACACACACATACACGTGCCTCTTCTGGCCTTGCCCATCCCCCAGCCCTGCACACAGCAGCACAGCACAGCACAGCAGAGCTAAGCAGCGGCGCAGAAAGCCCTCCAAGGCTGCTGTGCTGTGCTGTGCTATGGTGTGCTATGGTGTGCTGTAGAGAATGCAAAACATCAGTTTAGCCCAAATGCTTTTCAAAGGACTTTCAGCCCAAACCGACATATTTGTCCTTGTGTCCACGATAACAAAGAGGCCGTAGTTTGAGCCGTTAAGCAGATGTCGGGGTGCTTGTTTACCACACTCCCCCGATTGGTCTATGCTGTTGTTCCATTGCTCGTCTCAGCTCCAGGGGCCGTATGTCAGAGATGGGCACATGACATGCCAAGCCTTATTTTCCACCGACTGCCTCTCTTCTCTGCAGTGCCATGAGGCGAACAAAGAGTTAACGAGGGGGGGATTGTGTAACACTATGGGTGTTGAGTGTCAGAAGCTTCTGGTAGCGTCTCAATCAAGCCTAGCCTATCACCCAGTGCCGTAGCATTCAGATAGAGAGACTGTTGGAGTCCGGAGGGCTGAAGGCTAGCTGGATTACAGGTACACACACACACATACTGTCTGGCTTTTTACACTACAGGTACACACACACACACACACAAATGCGTTTCTTCCATGGCGGGTGTGCGGATTAATAAGACAAAGGCGAAAGGGTGTGTGTGAGAGAGTGAGTGAGTGAGTGTGTGTGTGTGTGTGTGTGCGTGTGTATGTGGCGTAAGGCCCTAATGAAACGGTAAGGCAGATGAATGCTGCGAGTGTGCTGCTTGGGGCTGCTGTGAGTGACTGCACCCCGGTGGGATTAAGTGGACTCCTCCTGTTCATTTGTGCCCGTTTCCCCTGACGACAGCAGCCAGCCTGACCTGGGGAGCTGGCACAGGAGTGGGGCTCAGGGAAGTATCACAGAGAGACTCCTCTCCTCTCCTCTCCTCTCCTCTCCTCTCCTCTCCTCTCTCTCCCCCTCCCCTCTCTCTCTCTCTCCCTCGCTCTCTCTCTCTCTCTCCTGCGGTCTGCTGTATCTTTTGCTCCCTTTCTCTCTATTGTGAGGGCCAGGGGGACCCACTGGGCCCTGTAATTACAGCCCCTCTCTTTGGGCGCACCTTGTTCAACATGGCCAGCCTCCTCAGACACACACACACACACACACACACACACACACTCTCTGTCTCGCATACGCAAACATGTTTCCTGGGGAATCCTGCCCACTGTAATGAGGGACAGAGGCCCCTCTCTCCTCTCCTCTGTTCTCTTCTTCTCTCCTCTTCTCCTCTCCTCTCCTCTCTTCTTTCCTCTCCTCTCCTCTCCTCTCTTCTTTCCTCTCCTCTCCCCCCTGCCTGCCTGGCCACTTAAGTAAACTATGTGTAAACTGCGTAGAGTCAGAGCTTTAGCAGGCCATCCACTCTTGAAACGCACACACACACACACACACACACACACACACACAGGGCTGTGTTTAGCTGCAGTGCTGTGTCTAAGGGGACCGAGTAGGCTAGTGTTGTCTTGTGTGAAGTTCATCTCCAGGTCTGGGGGGATAAGGCGCAACATCTGACAGTCTTACCACAGGATTGGAGTCATCTGAGTCCACAGCTGATAGCAGGATTTGATTATTTCTCCATTTTGCCTGGTTAGATATTTATGTAGTCTACCCCCCCCCCCCTCTCTCTCTCTGTCTGTCGCTCTAATGCCCTGGGCTTCTTCTCTTGATTAGATTTGGGCTTTTGCGCGGTTTGTTTGTTGTGCAAAGGGGCTAGTAATCTAGTGGTGGGGTGGAGCAGTGGGCCAGGTCAGCGGGCCGCAGACTGGTGATCCCTCCCAGCAGCACACACACACACACACACACACACACACATACACAAACATGACCTGTTTTCCCGGGCCTGGTCAGTGTGCCGTCCCCGGCTGACCTGCACGCTGCGCGCACAAGATCTAATAACTGTAGGCCTTTAATCAGCCTCAGCTCAGTGTTACTGGACGCTAGCAGCTAGCCGCTAGCCGCTGCTCCTTTTGGCCGCGGCTGTGCATTAATCTCACAGGCTCAGTGTTACTGGACGCTAGCAGCTAGCCGCTAGCCGCTGCTCCTTTTGGCCGCGGCTGTGCATTAATCTCACAG
>JAUCNH010000002.1:12367647-12379388 GCA_032353275.1 Sardinella hualiensis | reverse complement strand
ACACACACACACACACACACACACACACACACACACACTCACCCAGACACACACGCACACACACACACACACACACACACACACACACACACACACACACACACACACACACTCACAGATACACATGCTCTTAGCAAGCAGAATTTTTATGCTGACTCTGCATGTCACCAGCATGTTTCGGGTTTTGTGTTGTTTTCCCTGTCTATTAAAGGGGGAATATGTGACCAAGTAGACTGTTTTTAATGTACCTCAGATTGTTTTCAGTTCACTGAAGTCAGCCTGTTCAGTTCAAGGGAAATTTTCAATCCAGACTACCCTAGAAATCCTCACTGTTCGGATGGTGCAATAGTCAATGTTGTAAATCGGTGACTTTCTATTGTTCACAGTGGACCATAATGACAGGGAACTGAAGTGCGGCCAGACAGACAGATAGCTCTTAATAGTTGTGTGCTTTCAGATTTATGTTGCTTTTTATACAGGAAGGACATTTTTCAAAAGCCAGTGCTGGTTCATTTTCATACCTTTAAACCATACCAAACTATTAACTAATGCTTGCCAACTCTTGGCTGTATGACTGTGTAGGATAAACTAAATAATCTATTTAACTCAATCTGTCTTTTACGATATTCAGATCTAATTTATCTTCGTGCACAAAAGCTGAAAACATGAATTCTTTAGCTTAACTTTTTCCTGCCATAAAACACAAAATACAGGACAAAAAAGTCATTAAATCAACATTAACAACTTTCAAGTAACCAAGCTTTCCTTCAGGTCTGCTCACACAGTTAACTGTTGCAGTGTTGTGAGCGTGGCTGAAAAACAACAGTACTTTTTTGCTGAAGGTCCAACCCACCTCTCTGTGGCATATGGTCTAATAATCATCACCTGATAACTTGTGATGTTGACATGATTGTCATCTTAATTCCCCTACTTGATGTCTCATAATGGAGTAGAGCTTGGCTGCACTTCACTCGAGTTTGTACCTCGGCAGCAATTATTTCCTAATAAGACTATCACAGTAGATAACAAAAAAAAAGACAAAAGAATTCCTCCCTTTCAAGCCAACCGCCAGGGCTCTCTTAAAATTAACCAGATTTTTTCTTTAGCTCTTGCAGAGGTTTCAGTCATCAGCCATAAAACCAGATAGCTGTGGATATGTTTAAGAACGCGGCTTGAGTCTGGTATAGCTCGTCCGAAAGATCCACGATCTCAGAGACTGTCTCCTCTGTTCCCTCAGAGAGCAAGAGAAACACCTTGTGCAAGATTTGAGATGAAAGCGTTGTCAAAAGCGCAATTACCCCTTCCCCCACGTAATGTCTATCTCATAGTCTCAGCGCTACCGACAGAACCCTCCACCTCTCTCTCTCTCTCTCTCTCTCTCTCCCTCTGTCTCCCTGCATGTTCCTGCACACATGGCTGGGGTCTTGTTCGACCCAGCAGGCCGTGGCTGATTCCTGACTAGCCGTGATGGGCCATGAGGATAGGGATTTGATGAGGTAATTCCAAAGAATGTGCCTTTACAGCCAAACTATAATTCACCACAGCTTTTCCCAATAAGCTCAATTTGCTTTGAGAGCACTGTTTGTCTGCAGAATTAGATATATACACAGAGAGAGAGAGAGAGACAGAGGGAGAGAGAGAGAAAGAGAGTGTTCTGTATAGGCTGAAAACTGTTTGGTTGCCAAGTACACAGTTTTATCTAAATCACAATGTTTATGTTTTTTTAGTTAACTTTGGCAGATTTCTCATAAATGCTGTCTTTTCTGTCTTATTTGGTGGTAGCATGGATTAATAGGCTATAAGATGTCAGATTTGAAATAAACTGTGAACACATATTGCTGTCATATAGCCTTCTTCTGCTACCGAGTAATTTGGCAGAACAAACCACTGCACTAATTGGGCTTAATTCTAACACAGAGGGAAGGAACAAAAGTCTCTTTACCACAACCACTGAAACACATCAATCATTTTTAGATGGCTGCATAATTATATATAATAGTGAAATGGGTGCTTAATTATACAACAGTACAAATGAGTTTGATGTTGAGTGGATTTTATTTACACAGTACAGCTCTGTGAATGTATCACAGACACATTAACTTGAAACAACGTGAACTGATATTTCTCAACTTAAAAATATTAGAAATTAGGCCTACTTTAACTGAGGAAGCGAACAAATGCTTGTAATTTGGATTTTAGGTCACTATGACTGTTCTCTATTTAGCTGCCTACAGTATGACAACAGTAGTGATTTCTAAATTAACAAACAATAGTAGTGTCTCTGTCTTAATAAAATATCTTTGGAAGTCTTATTCAGTTGTAACCATCATCTGTTAATACCGACTACAAAACACAGCCTTCAACAGCTGTGTTTTATATCAAAAAAAGGAGCGAGAGCTCCATCTTTGGCAGCAGGCAGCCATTGTAGTGTCTTGACTCCTGCAGCCAGGGGGTTGTTAAAAGTGGTGCTTCTCCATTTCCTTCCACCAACAGGCTTCTCAAGCGATGCTAATTAGCAAAAGTAGGCCAAGTTAACTTTTTTGAGGGGGAGTAATAATGGTTTGCAGATGGATGCATTCATGCTATATGAAAAGAGACAAGCTCAAGCCAACTCCGTCCCTCTGCCTAAACCTACGTCAGAGAATGTTGCTGTAAGAGGCAAAACATCTATCTTTACTCAGCACGCAGTGCATCATCACCTTGATCAAATTACCGCTTGTGAACTCTTAAGGAGCCTCTTATTGTAGCCAGCAGCTTAGTAGAAACTCATCCAAGTACTTTTATTCCAGATTGTTAAAGTTCCACAAGTTCTCTCTTTTTTGGTGCTGATGGCAAGCTCAATTCTGTGCCTTTTTTCAGCTTTTTAGTGACTTTTCACAAGGGATGTATGTTCCTTGAATTTACATCTTTTGGCCGTTGATGACACCTGGCCAGAGTTGGGGAAGGAGTGGCTCAGAACTGTACGGCAGGTAAGCGAGGATTGATGGGGCATATCTGCATGGTCGGAATGTTCCAGAAAAGAATGGTTCCTAAAAAGAGCTTTGTGCAGAGGCAGTGAGAAAAGACAGGGGAAAAAATGATTTTCCATGAACGTATAATTGACCGGGTCTCTGTTAGAGAACTTAAGTCCTGTGCTGCTCCTCTTGGGTAAACGAAGACAGGCAAAATCATCACATCGCTACTTGATAGTATAATCACCAGGGAACAGTACAAGTTGGAGAGAGGCGAACATGGAAAATGAATTTCCAATTGGAAACACCTACGGTACTAAGGCCAGAGGATGGCTAGTAAATGGACTTTCTTCTTTTTTCCCTCCTTGTCCTTTTCTTTTTTGTGGCTCATGCGTCTACGCCCTGGCCAAACTCCAGAACAAAGATATTTCTGACAGCGGTGGCGTTTTTACCTCAGTGCTTGGAACCATTGTGTCACATGCCTTTCACAATCATAGAAAGCCAGTGTTTCTGTTTAAACATGCAGGTAAAATTGAAAAAAGATATTTGACTTTGGCAGATATCGGCTGATTCAGACACAGTAGTTTCACCATATAGCAATTACTTACGTGAGCACCAATATGTGGACTCCATTCTGGTACAGTATGTTTTACAGAGACTGGAGGTTCACAATTGTCAGTGACTGTTTCTCTTGATTTCTGGTATCAGATCAGGACAAGGAAAGTATGTTGGAGGAACATTATAATACCTACTGGGTTTGGCTCAGGGAGGCCTCAGTCCCGGCCAAATGAAGTTGGCTCAGCTCAGAATAAACTCCATACATTCCCCTGTTGTTTACAGAATAGCAGTCTATGATGGGGCTCCAAGATGGAAATTCGGAAAAAAGATCTAGCTACCTGCCGAGAGTTTTCCAAGAAAAACCAACCAGACATCACATCAACATGGCTGCACTACAGCAGCCAGTCTTTTGGATTATGTTAATCTATGGTAGCTAAAAGTCTAACTTTATTGGAACATGTTAATCATAACAATGTGTTCATTTAAAAAAATCATAAAACACTACATCAGACAGACAAAAGGAGTAATGTAATGTAAGTCAATGTTACACCAGTGGATATTTCTCATAAAATGGATGTTACGTGCCAGCTAGTCTAGATGGGATGGCAGACGCGTAACAAGGGGAGAGAGATGGCAAACCTCTCTTGAAAACATCGACCGACAAAAAAAGGATCAATTTAAATATTTATTAAGAAAAAACAATTAACATACAAAAAGTAAAGAAAAAAAAGGACAAAAATAATAAGACGGCTCAAAAAGAAGAAAAGTCAAACAGTTACAAAAATCCAACGAACGAAAAATGTAGCTGCAGGAACGTAGGCCCAAAACAAAGCCGGCGCCACGGGCAGGCCAACCTCTCACTCTGGCCACCAGCGCAGACGGAAGCGTGTGTACAGGGCGGAGTGTCGGCAGTGGAAGAGACGCGCAGCAGCCACGACAAAGGGAACAGCGCCCCTTTTGTACGACGGTGCACCAATCGACAGCGATAGCCTAATTGGCAATCAGCAACCGGATGTCCTGCAACCACACACAGACACAAACCATAGCAAAGCAAAACACACAGGGACGTAACAATGGAGATGATCAGCCTGATTGAGATGGTATATAATATAAAATAGTTTTTGAAATGTTCAATAAAATCCCAAATCTTTGAGGTTCTCCTCAACAGTTTCAGATTATTTTTTCTGCCCTTCAGTCAACTGGTCGGTTATTTGACAATTCATTGCTTTTGCGCTAAATATCATGTAGCCACCATCCTATAGCCTGCATCAAGTTTATTTCAATAAGCACAATTTATCAGATCTTAAAACCTCTTTTTATTCCCATGTCTTGGATTTCAGCAACTGACGACTGATGGAATCAGCTCACAAATCATCGGCCATTTCCATGGAGGCGCTTAAATCCCATAATACCTCACATAAGATCATGTCTCAGCTACTAAGATGTCATCACTATGGTGCTACTAAGTTATACAAGCTAAAGGCCCTACAGTAAGTCATAGGTTACTATTCATCTCAAACAAAGGTGATTTTTTCTCTTCTTAGATTGTGTTGTAAGGATGCATTCAACAGCTGCTGAGGTCTTTGAGAGGTGTGTACAGACCTTTAAAATACCACAATAGTGCAAAACATATGTCTGTTTCATGTATCTGTGTCTTTGTCTACTGGATACAATACACAATACTATTTCAGGTGGTACAGTAGCCTACAACAAAGGTGTGCTTTTTACGAACTCAGGGAGTTATTTTGTGTCTTCGATCTCCAAAAGTGTGGTTTCCCATACCTTGAAGAATTATTAGTCACAGAACTCTCTATCGACCTAGTTCGCTTTGACCAATAAGCATGTGGCTGTCGAACACTAACAAACATACTGTAAATCAGAAACCACCTAAGTTGCTTAATCTTTCTCAGGAAACACATGACTCAGTTTGAACATCACTCTGCTTAAATTAGCATGTGACAGTTGGCTGGAAGTTTGCAAGACAATTTGTTTTACTGGAAACTCATTTATTTCATTGTACCACACTGACGAAATTTGACTTCACTGTTATGCAGTTCACAGTGATTCAAGTTATCATTGACGTACAAGATCTGTCAGACACCAAGGAGCTCCTCAGTGCCAGACTGTCTTATGATAATAGATATCTTCTCTCCATAGCTGCTCTCCTCTTTCCTCACCTCCTTAGCAGAGACCTCTCTGCTCCCCTTTCACTCCTAGCATTCCAGCACACTCAACGCCAACCCGGCACATCCACTTTACCCTCACAACCACCAGGCTCTCTGTTTTTGAGGGGCCACACACACACTCGCACCCCACAAACACACACGCACACACACATTTCACACACTCACAAACAGACCCTATTGCCTAGACCTTTCCACTTTCCACAACTGCCATCTGTTTGGTCTGACCCAGCTGTTCTGTCAAACACACTATGCATGCACCAAAATACCTTCCCTTTAGATTCATGAGGTAACTTTCTCAGAAATGACACACCAACACCTGAGCTAATTAAAGACACAAGTCTGTTTTCTTGTTTTAAATGGTATTTGAACATGGTTGTTTAGTCATCGTTGGACGAAACCTGATAACTTTCTCCTGTTTTACTGTGTATCATCACACCAAATAGGCAACACAAACTGAGGTTGTCACTACATGCGGTACTTTTTCTGTGTTCACTTCCCGAGGAACACACAAGTCCAGCTCTTTATCACTGTGTGACATTACAAAAACGAAACTACGCTTCTTTATTTATCGTCTGCATCGCGAATTATCCGTTTGCCGCAGAAATTCACACAGAAGCCCTCAGCGACTGATCACATGCTGTTCCATGTATGCCTGGCAGACGAGCTGGAAAGTAAATGTTCAAACAGTTTTCCTCTCCTGTCATCCGTTCAGCCAAAGAGACACCGAAGCCAGGCTCCGACCAGGATCTGTGTGGTCTGCTCTCAGCAGTCTGGTCGTGGTCAGTGAGATGGGTACCTAAAAATCAATCATGCATAAATAGTCTGGCCACACATCAAACAAGGAGGCCTTCACTGGCCTGCCAGTCGTTAAATCATACAGGTAAAATCTAGACTGTCTATCTATCCAGACATTATGGGGGCAGAAGCTTTTTATTTATTTCATTTTTTTGCTCCATTTTTGAACATTTTCAATCATTTCATCCCTTGCTTTCTCTTTCTCTGTCTTCTTTTTCTGTTTATCTAGGACTGAGTTGATTTTGGCCTTGCTTTGGTCCACAGAGGCTGAAAAGTTTCCACAAGTCCCACATTTACAAGCTGTTACTATGAGGCGTGCGGCTGAAAGACAATACACGCCTGAACCACATGGTGTTTGAATCCAACTTGAGTAGGAAGTTGCCTTTCTGGTGTTCCCATTACATGAGAGTGAGGAGGAGGAGGGCAGGAGTAGGTGTATGAGTGTATGTGTGTGTGTGTGTATGTCTGGTAGGGGGGTGTACCTCGAAGACACTGAGGCAGTGTTTCCCCTCGACTCAGCTTTTCATGCCTCAACAAATGCGTGCACACACATTAACACATGGAAGCACACACACACACACACACACGGAAGCATGCACAGATGAGAATACAACACCAAGAGAAATACAAGACATACAACATACAAGAGAAATTCACTTGCTCCATGCATTCATTCCAACACAGCCTAGTGGCACATTCTATTCACACATGATCATTTCTACACTGTTCCAGTCCTTACGTCCACTTGTCCACTTGAACATCTCTTTCCTTTTTCCATTAAATTCTGTTATGTAACCTCACTATAATGGTCTAACATTCTCGAGAGCTGTACATGCTATTCTCATCAGTGTTGACTTACTCTTCGGCCTGCTTGTGGCTATTGTTTTCGGAAGGTAGTCTCCTCCAAAACGGCTGTGGCTTTTGGACAGCCATCTGCAGATTTATTGGTTATTCATGGATAAGCAATGAAAATCCAGAGTGGGGAATCACCATATGGCTCACTGGGGTGGTGAAACAAGCAGTCTCATCGAAGTTGTTCTTTTTAGCCAAGGCCAGTCAGGAAGTCCATGGAGTGGAGAGAGAGAGGCAGACACACAGAGGGAGTGAGGGAGAGAGAGAGAGAGAGAGAGAGAGACAGAGAGAGGGGGAGAAAGAGAGAGTGTGTTTTATAATGGATTCCATTTGGTCTCCATTCGTGTTGTTCTCTTGGTAAAATGCTATTATCATGTACATGATGGTCTCATTTATTCACATCTGGCTCACTGATAAATGGGACATTGGACTTTTTTGTCCCATTCAGTTCAAAGCCACAGCCTGTCTGAGGAACTTTTTGAATGGTTCTGGTTTTCAGCAGGCCACGCCAATCCATTTTCATCACAAGATGCTTGTCTAAAGGCATGTAGATGAACAGCCTCTAATCATGGGTAAATCCCACAACCCCACACCAAGTTAGCCCTTCCAGATACACATGGGAAATAAATAATTTATTTGTTGTAAAATACTCTGTGAGTGATGAACTATCAATTACAGTATTTGATAAGAGGTCAATATTCCCGACATTCGAGCACAGAGCTTGCTTAAGAGCAAGAGAACATGAAGTTGTGTCTCGCTCTTTGTGTCAGGTGATGATAGACACACGTTTTTCTTCATCTTTGTTTTTGTGTAGATTTGGGGGGAAAAACATCTGGACAAGGCATTAGTCTCCTTCTCTGTGCAAACCATTAGGTGGGACCGGTGCACGTGCATGCTTCATCTCTAGTCAGCCCTCTGGGGAGAGCAAATGTGTTTACCTGGGCTCTGCTGTTCCTGGTGTCTGAGAACACCGACAGTCCAGCACACCACAATTAGACATGTATTAACGTGTTATTAACACTCTTAAACTCTTTTGACTCTGTGTGTGTGCACACTGTGCACACTGAGGGACTTATATTAGCTGTCATGACTATAGCATTTCTATGCATTGCCTCCTTTGTGTGATTCTTTGTCTTCTCCTGTTGAAGTGTGCCAACTGGTTTTAGGCACACATCCACCCTATATCCTGCTTGCCACATTTTCCCTGAACGCAAGACCAGCTGGCTTCCCGCCTGACCGCGATGCACAGCGAGTTTCTCGGATGTTTTGTGATTCACCTGAGTGTGTTTGTTCTGGGTTAATGGGTCAGCCTGGAGACTTGCGGCTGAGGTCCCCTCTTATGTTGGAAATTCAGCAAACTCCTTTGAGACCCCACATCCTGTTTTCGGACGGGGGGCTCCGTAAAAGGGTAGCGTGGCTGTGCAGTCACAGTGTGGCCCCTCGATAAGGCAGTCTGGCACAGAGGCAAAGACCACTCTCTCCCTTACTTCCAGGAACATCGAACATCCAGCATTACTCAGCCAGGCACTAAAGCACTAGACTAAACCACAGCATCAGGCCAAAATTAAATATTTAATAAAGGTAAGAGGGACTAAGATGATTAGATGTAAGCCTGATAAAATCTTCCAATGGGCAGTTTGGTTGGCAAAATGAGCATATCAAATGATTGTAGAACCTTCTATGGCAGTTATTCTTAGAGTGAGAAAGCTATAAATGTCTGTGACTGATCGGTCACCAGTGTGGGGCTAGTGAGGGGACAGGGCTATTTAGAGTCCAGCCAATGACAATAAAGATTGGGTCATGGTGGGGTTGATCCTAGAGTCATTCCTCTATGTGGATCCATGAGCAGCTCTAAGCTTCTACCGAGCGAGGCAGACCTCACTGGAAATAATGTGGCCTACTCTATAATCTCAGAAAGAGATGGGATTTGCTGTTTCATGAAGTGAGCCCTTCTGGGTAAAACCAGATGAAAGGGGATTGTGGTAGTCTTGTTGTGTATATTAGTAAAATGCTTTGATATTTGTCGGCAAGAGGTAAAACTGTCATTCATTGAAGCAACACATATCCAAGGGTCAGGAGAGCTTATGGTGCATAAAGATCACATTTTTACTACCAAATAGTCTTCACCAGACGCGGGTCTATGAGCAATATATTTTTGTGGAACACTTTGACGTTGTTTAAGACATGACTTTGTTCTGCCAACTCGACAGACAGTCTTTCTGTCTCTCCCCCTCCCCCCTTCCTGGTCTGTGCATATGTCTGAGGGGAGCACAACTACCTTCATTTCTGTGCATTACACTGAGCAGAGATGACACTTCCACAATGGAATTAAAGACTTCAGCGGTGCTGTCAGACCAAGCCCAAGTTAATTTTCAGGTGGCTCGAGCTTGAGATGACTCCTCATTCAGAGCAATGAGGATTTGAAGAGACTGTTTGTGTGATTAGTATTAACCAAAAAACACTGCTCTCTACCGATGACTTTGTGGAACTGCATTATAGCCACATGTAACCAACTGACAAACCATCTTTGTGTTCTACAAGTCATTTCTTGAGACAAAAAATAGTAAATGCCAAGTGACTTTTGATTTGACCATACACTACAGAATACATGGAAAAGGACTGTATGATTTTAAAAGGTATAAATTCTTAGCATGTAGCCTATTTCGTTTTCATACATTTGTGGGGTATAGACTAGACAGTTGACTCATTATTTGTTTTTCCCTCTAAACAAAAGTCCTTTCAAATAAGCCATCGTTTAAAAAGTATAAATTCCTAGTTATTATAACAACCATAAGAGTTATTATCAATGGATTATTGATGATTCGTGTGTGATTTGCTGTAAAGTAAGAGGTAGATCCGATCCGTGATGTCACAACTCAGTAATTGGTGAAATCCAACACCGGCTAGTACTTGCGGTGAGTACGGCAACGTTTGCAACAGTGCAAGTCAAGGCACATGCAGAAACCAGCGCCTGGAGGTACAGCGCGACTGTGGGGTTGTCTGACTACATAGGACCCCTCTTTTAGAAGCATAGCATCTAGCGCAACACGGATTCCTCTAATGCGTACTGTAAATACATCCACGCGTTTTGGTTCCCTGACACTCATCATTGACGCAATTCTGTTCTCGCTGACTGCGCTCTTCTTCGTATGTTAATGAAGTGAGATTACTGAATGCGCGTCGCACTTGTGGGAAAATTTAGAGATTTGGGAATCTCACTCTCTCTGGACTCCTCACAATGAGGAAACTCTGAGGTGGCAGTCTTCGTTCAGTTACGCTTCCTTTGGCTGTAACCAAGGGCTAGCTCATGAACCGGTATCCTCTTGCGTGGAATTCTGTTTTCACTTAGAACTCTGCTTCTTGGACAAATGCATACAAATGCATTTAGGAGCCCAACGGACAAGGAGTGGACACGTTTCTCCCACATCAAAAACGTAAGAAACTGCAATGCATGTTTGCTATGTGCACGAATGGGTCGGCTGAACGGTTTTAATCTGTCACAACTGTGTCTGCAGTTAGACTTTTCGCCGTCTAAACTTTCACTGCCGCAATGTTTCGCCAGTTTGACAGCAAACGTAAGAGAGATTGTTTATCATTTTATAGGAATTTTTAACTGAAAATGCATAAACAACATTTTTGTTTGGTCAGTTTACCTGACAGTAAATCTACCATGCTGTCGCTCAGGTTTGCATCGTTGACACTATAGTGTGTATGGGTAAGCTCCAAAGAAATGCGTAAATCACCACGGACTGAGCGCAAATGCTGTTTTTAGATGTACCTTCATTTGACATCCTAGCAGTCCGCATGAAGTGCTTGTGATTCATTCCACACACGATGCATCCGGGCATAGAAGAATGAGAAACAAATAAGTGAGATCAAACGGAACGCTGGGCACATTTCTCAGGTTGGGTTTGTTGAGCGCATAAGTTTGTCGTTCAGTTTATTGACGCCACTGAACTAACAACACAACACAACCAACACCGTTTCGGGGTTTTCCAGACTTTGGTCAGTTGCATATAATATCAAAAGTTAATGAGATTTGGAGGGAAATATTTTTTTAAACTGGAACAATAAGACCGCACTGTAGGCATGTTGACCGAACTATAGCCTTTACATTGTCTTATAGATTTAGAAACATCAAACACGTCTGAGCTTGCTCATTCACTGAATTTGTGTTCACTTCACTAATTCAGCCGTTGAGGTTAAATTCGTTTTCAATCTTGGCCAAGACGAATTTGCCGAGATGTACTTGTAGGGTATGACTGAAGACAGACGCTATCCTGCTGCGGATAAATTCTTGGTCGAGAACCAAATTTATACCAGATGATAAGACCTTTGGAATAGGTCCACAACATGGAACAGTTGTAGCCTCTGCACAGCAACCACGAGGATCTTGTTC
>JAUCNH010000002.1:12243279-12255079 GCA_032353275.1 Sardinella hualiensis | reverse complement strand
CCGTGTCCGTGTCCGTGTCCGTGTCCGTGTCCGTGTCCGTGTCCGTGTCCGTGTCTGTGTCTGTGTCCGTGTCCGTGTCCGTGTCCGTGTCCGTGTCCGTGTCTGTGTCTGTGTCTGTGTCTGTGTCTCTGCTGTGTGGAGCCGCCGCTCATAAATGCAGCAAGCATGAGATGAGCTTTTCGCCTCAGCGTGGTGCACTCTGGACAGGAGAGAAGACAGGTCCACTCGGCAGAGGCGCCAAATCCTGACAGCAGCAGCAGCAGCAGCAGCGCCAACCGTCCTACACACGGACACACACTCTACACACACAGGCCGTCGTATCTAGCTGCACAGCAATGTCTCTCCCTGCCCCAGACAAAAAACATGTCCGCCCCAGCCATGCTAAAGGAAACGCTGCTAAGGTGGGCGAGAGAGCGCATGCTTGAAGATCAGGCCCACCATGGGCCTGCTTTCAGAGAGAGGGATCAGGGGTGCCTCGTAAATCTGGCAAATATGGCCTCATGGACCATATTTCTCTGCTAAGGTGGGTGTCCCAAGGTTAGCAGAGACTAGAGAGGAAATGTCAGATATCACACCACTGCTGTGTTACAGACACACACACACAAAGAATCAGGGACTACCATTTCCAGAGAACGGGAACGGGAGGGAAGGGGACTGCAGAAGCGTGAGAGAATACTGGAATAGACTATCTCGGCAGTGCTGTCGGCAGTCACCAAGTAGTCTAGCCTGGCAGGAATCTGTCGGGAATTCAAAAGGGGGTTGGTACTTTATTAACATGCCTACGTGCTGTATCTTCTGTAGAATAGGGGATCGTTCGTTCTCTCCAGATCCAGTGAACAGGGGCATTCCAGGTGCCTGTCAAGCAACAATCCTCTGCAAAATGATTAGTTAAATATTCATAACCTCCCCCGTTTGCCAAAGGGCATTTTATGGTTTCAGCAGCACTTATTGGTGACACTGTGGCAAACTCTATGCCATAGTGCACAGATTAGACTGAATTATTTAAGCAGCTTGTGACACTCTCTGAAACCATTGGGAAAGGCATCAGCCAGCTCAAATTTATCTTGCATACAGTACTGTAAAACTTGCGAGAGTGCACTGCAGAGAAGAGAAGAGCGCTTTGACAGCGCAGGCCTGCATGGTCCCTGTTGCTGGGTGTGCATGCATGTAGTCTCATGCACATGTGCTTGCATGCGCACGCCTGCTGCCGAGGGCCCATCAATTGACTGCAAATGAGCAAGAACAATGCCTGTGTCGCGCAGCGCCAATAAATCTTCCTTTGCGTCGAGCGGCTGGCTTTTTCATTTGTTACACGCAGAGTTATCGCCTCATCTGGATCCCTGTGCTTCGTTCTCGGGGGGACAAACCATCTCGAGCAAAGGAGGCTTTGTTATCCCGCATGTCTTAATGGGCCTGGGCTGCCTCTCATGTCATAATTAAAGCACAACCACCACATCTGTCAAGAGAAGACGCTACAGCCTCTTGCAAAGGTACAAAAAAAAAATCAGGGCAGCCGAAACTGACCATGTGACAAAGGCAGCCAGAGAATACTGTCTGTCTCAAGTGCTTCTTTTTACCCACAAAATGGAGCTCCACCGTGTGTCTAATGGTCTATGAAGGCCCACAGTAGGTTTCTGAGGCGCCATGTCCACAAAACATGTGAAAAAATGGCAAGAGCGAGTCACTGCTCCAAAAGCCTTGGAAGGGCCGGAGAGAACGCACCTCGCTCTCCAGCACTCACGCCGAGGCGTTTACATTACTCCTTGTGCTGGCTCCCGCACTTTCCAAACTCTGATGAAGCGCACGAGAATGCAAACAGTCCAAGACAGCCAAGCATAAATACTGTATCTGACTGAAGCCCTGCTATTCCCAGCATCCATATTTGTCTGTTTCATTTGCCTGCACTGCAAGCGTCTGCATCTGTGCGAGGCTCTCTCTCGCTCTCTTAAGCCCTGTGGTGGCATAGCCAGGGAGCTGTTAGCGGAGAGTTACGGTGGCACCCAAGGAGAAAGCTAAACAGATGCTGGGGGTTGGGGGTGGTCATCCAGGGGTCAGCCAGGATGATGTGAGGAAGAGTGGACCGAGACGCTAATACAGGGGGAATGGCTGAAATGCTTTGGATGAAAAACAAGGCTTGAGTTACGGATGACTGGAAACTGTCACAAAGTACTAAGACAACTGTTTGTGCTCAGCACTTAGACAAATGGTGAGCAGGGACTACCATTACTGCACTTATATGGAGAGAGAGAGAGAGAGAGAGAGAGAGAGAGAGAAAAGAGAAAGGGGAAAAAAACAGACATACAGAGGGGAATGAAACAGATGAATAAAAAGAGAGAGAGATAGAAAGAGAGGGAGAGAGAGAAAGGAGAAGGAGACTTTTAAGTGAATAATTCTCCGTCGTTGGACTGTGCTGTCATTACTGCAGCCAGTGAGAGACAAACTCCATCTTTTTAAAATTCCGGCTGATTTACATAGCCTCTAATGAGCTGGATAACCACATTTCGCAATTTAAGTCATAATCTCGCCACAAATGCATGACGGAATGATGGGGGGGGGGCTAAAGGGGGGTCGGGGGGCGACGGCATTGATGGAGCATATTTTCGCATAGCATCATGTCTTTCGCATAGCATCATGTCTTTCGGTTTTCACTTATGAATTGCCAGACAAAACGGTCTCTGCGCGGTTACAAAAGGGAAGCAAAATAAGTGATCCAATGAAGTCTGCTGCGCACTTTAAAATTGTGATTTATGAGTCTTGCAAACACTTGACGGGATTAGTAAGGCCTCGCTGATGTAATCTCTGAAAAAGAGAGTACGGGCAGAAGAAGGGATGTGGGGTGGTAGGAGGAACAGCAGCCCGGGATCAAACGGTTACAGGAGATGTTATTCAATCAGGTTAATTTAGTTTCCATTCTAGACGATGGATGGAGTTCAACACTCAAGGGTTTTACTGGGCCAAAGCATGACTACTATCTCCATCAATCCTCGAAAGAACCGTAACCGGTGAAGTCACTACAAGATTCCTGAACTGGAACAGTCCAGGCATTATGTGGCTAGGGAAGGGGGTTGTCAACAGGCAGTGCACCCCTCAAGTTTTGTTAATGAAGTGCTGTCATTTCTCCTTTTCGTCTCGCAGGTGTCATGAGCTCGACCTGAAGAAAAGCTTAAAAGACAACCTGATGCACAAAACCATCATTGAATACCCTGCTCTGCATGTCACACTGAAGGACCACTGCCAAGACTACCTCACTCAGAGACAAGGTAAATTTGCAGACTTCGAAAACCAGCTGCCTCTCGGCTATAAACAATTCACAGTTAGGCCATTTTGCATTGCATAACCTTTTTTTATTATTTACATTGCTGACACTCAATCCAGACCTGGAGTTACTTAGTCGGTCACGGTACATCGAGTACCTACCGTATCCCATACAAGCATCACAGCAGGGCCCTTTAAAAAAAGAAAAAAAGAAAAAAAAGAAAAACAAAAATCTCCCAGAATGCAAGTTTGTCTTCTCTCCACTAAACATGACATACCTGTGGCTGGAAGGCAAACAGGAGTGCATGAATACACATCCTGTGCCGTACTGTGGCAGGGCCCATTGGTGTGGATCCATTCTGTCAAAGTTTGTGTGGATTTTGTCAAAGTCCTCCACCTTACTGGTACTCTGCACAAGGCCAAAAGCCTAGCATTCCCTGTGACACTTGCTTACGCCGTCTCTCTTTCTGACACACACACACACACACACACACACACACACATGCACAAACACACAGACCTACACATGCTAAGAGGCTGTGGGGTGGGAAAAGGAAAAGGAGGGGATGATGGTGGCGGTGGGGGTCGGTGCTGAAATTAGCGGCCAGGTCTTTTCCGAGCCGACTGATCCCAGAGGAACCGCGCTCAGCACACACCTCTCAGGTTTGACTAATGAATGTAATGAAAGTCAGCGGGAGGCCTCGTTTGGAAGACGGGCGCAGTGACGAAGGAGCAGAGTTGAGACTCGAGCCTTGCGTAACCGCTGTTTCCCTTCGGCGTTGAGCGTGCGAGCCGCACGGTCTCCTTTATCTCCTGTTCCCTGCTGCTGACAGCTCGCCGCTTTGTTAAGTTTAGTTTTGTCATGTGTTTCGCCCCCCTCGGTGAGCACATGGGCCTCGCTGTCAAAATAATATCTGGCCTAATTGCGGCTATCGCATGCGGGCCTTCGTGTGCTGCTGCTGCTGAGGAGAGGAAGGGACAGCATGTGACGGCAGCATGCAGCGCTTGATAATAACGTTAATAAGAAAAGAAGCGTACACACACACACACACACAAACGATGGTGGCTGCTTACTCACTGCAAGAGCCACTCATTTGCAACTTTAATGCACCCACCCTGCTCGTTTGTGGTCACCCAGTGGCCACATGTCATAAAGTAGTAGGACACACAAAGAGCACTGAAGGTGGTTTATTCCGTGACATGCTGTTCTCTGCTAGACACGCTACAACCTACTTACTTTATGGTGTGGACAGATCCCTTACATGCTTGCATACTCGAGCAGACACACACACACACACACACACACACACACACACAAACACACACATATTTCTATTTGTTCTGGTTGTTTCTTTGAGCTTAGAGTATCTCTGTGCTCCACATGGAAAGATTGGTGTGTGCAGTGCTGTGCTGTTCAGTGCTGGGCCCCAGCCTCCCGTTAATGAGCCATGTTTTCACACTGACCTCACTCTCAGCCTGTGTGAACAAGAGAGAGAGAGAGAGAGCGAGAGATAGAGAAAGAAAGAAAGAAAGAAAGAGTGCACATGTGCATGCATGCCCTCATTGTGCGAGTCGGGAGAAAGGGAGTCGGGGCGTGATGAGTGGAGCCAAAGCCGAACAAGATTGCCGATATGACCCTTACCACATCACCCCCTGCTCCACCCCTCCCTCCATCGCCTCACCTCATCAGGCCTTCCCTCCCAATTCCCTCACCAATTCTAACATGGTTCTCCTCACTCTTTTCTCCAGGAGAGATGTGGAGACCTCGCCCTGCTACTGCCACTCCCTCCAAAAGTGCCTCTGATGGGCCTGATACTGATGGAGCAACCAGGTTGGAGCCCCATAGCAGTGCTGCCCTACCAGCTGCTCCCCAGGAGAAGAGAGTGAAGAGAGCCCCCCTCAGTGAGGAGGAGCTGGAAGATGGCGAGATTCTGACTGATGCTGAGGAAGAGGAAGAGGAGGAGGAGGAGGAGAGTGAACATGGACATGTTGATGACAAAGGCAATGCTGCCGTTGGGCTTGGCAGTGAGAATCTGAATGCAAGTCAAGATGGTGGTGATGGTGATGATGATGAAGATGATGAAGAGAGTGAGGGTGATGTTAGTCAAATGGACAAGACTGATGGTCATTACAGTGAAGAGATGGCCGGTATTGTGCATAGCGATGAGGTCAGAGTCGATCCTAGTGAAAAGTCAACAACAGTGGACAGTTGTCATGATGACGAGAGTAGAGATTGAGGTAGATGATGATCAACATGTTTTGTAGTGTCTGATTGAAGTTTGTCACAGAGAACAAAACAGCTGATCGTAATCATGAAGTTTATCGTAATGATGATCTCGATCTTAAGTCTAGATGAATTTGAATGTACAGTAGAGGAGAAAATGAACTGTCTGTGGTCGAGGATCGCAAGTATTGACTGTTTTCTCAGGTCACCAAAACCACTAATATTGAATAACAGTTGACTTTCCACTGATGTTAATTCAGTCCAGGGGATTGCATCAGTGATCCCCTGAGGATCAGGAATGTTCTGAAGGAGTTTGTAGTGTAAATTACTTAAAGTGAAGTATTATGCTTTTAGATGAATTAACAGCTGTTTATACTTGCACAACAATGTAAGTGACACTGCACCTTGAGCAATTACCATCTTCATTTTATATTTTTTGTAAGTACCGGTATATTTTATTTGTGGTGGTCCATTCCATGTGTTTTTATTTTGTCCCATTGTTTGAGTCATTCCTTCATTACTGATGTGATGGATAATGATTTGCAGACTGTGCCATTTTCAATCAGTGAAATAAACTGATGAGCCTGGACCCCAAAAAAAGACTCACAATAAAAGCTTCATTTTATTGTCCCCTTGGTCATCAGAATTCTACTCGGACATCTAAATTCTTTCATTTGCTCGGACATGAACTAAGATTGACCCAAACTTTCCGAGTGAACGTTTGCCATGTTGTGTTAAAGCCATTTCCCGCTGACCGAGAGAAGTTAGAATCATAAATAAATGTTTGATGCCGTACTCCCCCTGTAGCGTAGGGTTGTGTCTGTGTTGCATATGTTACCATTCAATCAGGGGCCTCTGTCATAAACATAACATAAACCTACCATATGCAGCTAAACCTGAGAGAATTGAACACATTGCGGTGCATAAAGTCAGCGTTTCGCCCCGGAGAGTAATTCTCTGTGAAGGTGTAATGGCTGTGTTCTCTGTTGCGTAAACGCCAGCAAGCCAGGGCTGTAATAAAGCGAGAGGAGTCTCCGTGGGCCTTGGCCGCGCCGCTGACACCTCCGTCGTGTGTGCGCTCGTTGCTCGCTCGCTTGCTCTCGCTGTTGTTTTAACCCTTGCGGACCCCGGCTGTTGCCACGGCTTTGATGTCTGCACTCCGATGACGTCTTTTTCCGAGCCCTCGCGCAGTGGGGAGCAGGTGACCTCACATCCCCCGCAGGCCCCTCGATCCCATGGCGCCCTCTCATCCCCCCGCTCCCCCCGACCATCCCACCCCGCCCTACCCCACTCTTCTCATGTCCCCCCAACCACCACACCACACTCCACCCCACCCCACTCCTCCATCTCCTTCCTCACTCTTTCCCCCCTGGATGTAAAATCCATTTTATTTGCCTTTTTCCCTAATCAGTCGGCTTTCTCCTTTAGCCCAAAGAAACCTCTGCCTTCTGTTCACTTCTTAACGAAAATCCTGATGCTTGTGTATTGCATTTCCAAGGCCTTGCTCATAAAAGAAAGGTTCAGTGCGGCAGCCAATTTCTGCACGAAATACATCATTCTGCTTCTATCTGTTGAAACAGAAACGGAATGCATACGCCAACTCTTGAGAGTTCTATTACCTTGCGTAAGAAGCATAAACGCAAAGCTGGAACATCGCTGCCCTTCCGCGAGCTCTTATGCAATTTATTTATTCCCCCTCACAAATAACCCCTCTTAACCGCCATCATCTTTATTTATCTTCCCTCAACTCCAGCCGCTGCCTTTCGCACAAGTTTGCTTTCTATCAACTGCAAACCTGCGGCAGCGGAGGCTGTGGCTGCTGCTGCTGCTGCTGCAGTGCTAAGTAGTCCAAGCTGCCAGTGTTTGTGTGCTGCAGCCTTCTGCCAAGGCCTCCCTGCAGGACGCTCACAACACCCCAGGGCTGTTTACTGTCTGCACACAGGCAAGTGCCACGGTAGACAGGAAACAAAGCTATAAAAATAAGGTGCTCTACGTAAACACATGCCTTCCCCCCCCACCCAGCATCCTACCTGTCACTCTCTGCCTCCTGGCCCAGGGACGCTGCCTTTGTCCCACACAGACAGGGGGGCTGCCTTCCCAGGAAGATGAGACATTTGTTACGGGAAAAGATGGGTAAAATGTGTCCGATTCTGATAGCTGTGAACTGACAGTAGTTTTTTCCACTGGAAGTGCAGAGAAGATGAGCCATGTCGAGTCATTGTTAGGGAACAGTGTTTTGAGAAACAATAGGCATCTGTGCATCTCTCTGGCTTCGTTTTATTCGGTTCTCCGGGCAAACGTATCACCTAGGCTGGGGATCTTTCAGCAGAACTTTTTGTTTATGTCGATATAAAGTCTCATTATGTTACACTTTTTGTTCTGACACTTAATGACTGTTCATAATCTCCCATGTGTGCTAAAGTGCTTGCTGTTGTCAGACAGACCACCTGGAAGTCATTCAATTCCTATCCATCTTTCATTGTAGTCACCAATAGAAAGAGTTCAGTGTCACCATGATGCCACATGATTGTGTGTTTATAATTAACTGCAGTGTGTGCCTGTTGTGTAATAAAATATTGTGAAAAGCTTTTGCAGTTATTTACGCAGTGCAGAGGCATGGCAGAGCTTGAATACTTATTATCTAAGACATAAAATGCTCTTGAAACAAAGTGCTTCTCTCTTTGTCCTTAAAAATGCTTGCTGTGTGTGTTTTTGTTTTAGTAGCAGCATTTTCTGAATTCTCGTTTTTATTAGAACTGATTCCTGAAGCAGATATAAAGGCATACTTTGCGCTCTGTTTTTCGGCAAACGGGTTTTGCAATAAATGCGTCCCATTGTGGAGCTCACTGGGATCACTCAAATCTCCTGATGAACTCTGTTCAGCTAAACGGTTCCTGATATTTTCAGAACATGTTTGTAACTCATTAGCGTTTTTTTGAGTTTTTACTTTTTTTTTGCACCAAGCTGCGTGCGTAATCGGTCCTTAATGGCTCGGGCCAAGGGGACCAAATGTGCCCCTCATGGTGTTTCTGTGTCAGGAATGCTTGTGTCTCGATGCGGGAGCAGCATCTGCAGGAACAGGTGCCGAGACACGCAGAGCAGACACCCCTGCCTCTGGGGAGAGGCTTGGCTTTGTTGCTGGTGTTCTCCGGGTGTTGAGATCACTGACTGCCGTCAACATGGACACCATGCTCCGTGCTTGTCCAACGAAGCCCATTCCCCATCTCTCTTTCTTGTGCATGTGTGTGTGTGTGTGTGTGTGTTTAGAAGCAGTCTTCATGTAACAGTGTGCCGTGTGTTTACCTTTGCCATAATGCCAGAGAGGCAATCTGCGTCAGTGCTCTGCAAACAGACAGTGGAGTCACGAAAGCCTCTCCAATCTGGATGACATCTCGCTCAGCTGGCAGATCTTCCATTGTATCTTTAGGCCAAGTATGGCAACTCTGACTTAATCCTCTCCCTTGTTTATGCCAGTCTGTTTGAGAGATTGTGCATTGCTTTATTGAAAATACATGTTTTAATTATGAAAACGGATGGAAATCCTGTTACTCACATCCAGTTGCCTGTGGCTTTAAAGGCCTTAATTGTGCTTTTGTGTGTACGGACGTCCTTGCGTGCTTACAGACACGCATGTTTGACCATATATCTTAGGGGATGAAGTTCTGTAAAAATGTGTCTTGTATGTATGTTATTTTTAGTTTGAAAGGACTAATACTGTAGGTCATGTGGTGGTGTAATCTTAGTCTTGAAGGATGACTGTGCACACAGTCTGCGGAAGTTGAATTGCTGCAGCCTTCTTCCTGGAGTGGCCTAGAGGGTTTGAGCCCGGAAACAGCTGCCACTAAGGGAGAGTGAGCTGACTGCTCATGGAAAAGAAACAGGACTGTGTGTGTGTGTGTGTGCACGTGTGTGTCTATGTGAGCGTGTGTGTATGTGTGTGTATATGTCGTGCATAGGGCTAATGATGTGCACTGGTCTTGTCGGACACAGAAGTGCAATGGAGACAAAGACCAGGCCAACTACGTCATGATGATGCTGTAAGCTTCTTGTTCCATCTGTCACGCTTAACTCTAAAGTAAATGGTAGGTACTTCTCTGAATAATGCCTCGCCCACGGCACTGGAGTGCAGAATATTCTAGAGATCGAGTGGCTCTGTTCTCATTCGGAGTTTAGTGGAACCCATTCGCTAGGGACGGCATTGGCCACCTCATATCTTCAGACGGCACAAGGCGTTAACTAAGTCAGTCACGGCCTGTGCTCGTCCAGTCCGTGCGTAAGTACATCACGTTTGATGACACTCTCTTCCCCACCACATCATGTTCCGGGACCATTGTTTCCCCCTCGAACTGGAGAAGCTGCTGGCTCCGGAACCTTCTTGGTGCCTGGCCACGGGCTCACATCAAACGTTCCCTTTTCCCATCAATGCACTGCTTGTTTGAGCAAATAAACACAATCCAGCCCTCGCCTTTCCCCCAGTGGGAGAGTCCGAGCGACCAGCCCGGAGGCCTCCGAACGAACACAGTCTAATTTTCCTTAAGCCAGCCTCATCAATTATTCTTACGTAAGGGACTGGAGTGGGGAGACGCGGGGTGTTTTCTGCGGGAGGTTGCGTCATTGCTTATATCTCTCAAGCTGTGCGCCGCGCCGGGTGACGTTATATGGAAGTGTTCTAGTGTTCTGCCTCCCTAATTGACTTCTGCTACCCAGGGCCTTGCGATTCAGGGAGCCCCACACCCTCCTCCGCTGGACTCGACCAAGGGCCTTCTCCGTCGCATCCCCACCTCCACCCTCACTGCACCCACGCCTCATTGCACCCACTGACTGACTGAGTGAGTGAGAGACGGAGAGTGTGAATGTGTGCATGAGTGCGTTTTAGTGTTGTTGGGTGAAGGTGATGTGCAACTTGGAAACTGGCAGTGCACGCCCTCGGCTAACAGAGGCTTCTTTCATTCAAGAGTGATGAGTTTGACGCAAGGCTCAGAATCCGTGGGACTTGAGATGTACAAATGAATATCCAGCAGTCCTTTTACTGCCAACATTTTTTCTTCTGTTTTTTTTTTTTCTTTTTGGTCCAGTCTGTTCTCTTTGTCTTTTTGTTCGCACATTTAGAGAACAAGCAAACAAACAAGCATAACTCAGGACATGCAGTAAATTCAGATGGTCAAGTTAAGCCCCATGCAGATGCGCTGCCTCCATGAGAGAGGAGTTTACTCTGGGAGTTCTGTGAAGGAGAAACAGTTCAAGCTCAGTGTCTGTTCCCATGCCATTATGAAACAGCCCCGAATGAAAGGTCTGGTCTAAACACAGAGGAGAGAGATGCTATCTCTGTCTCGTCTGTCTCCTCCTCACTGGCTTTCCCCTTCACCCACAGACATGACAATGGCTCTGCTGGGTCTTAAAATGACAAAACAGCCTTACTGGGGCCTTCCAGGCACCGGGAACCGTTAAAATCATCTGCTCCCTACACCCCCCCCTTTTCTACCCCCTCCCTCTTTTCTCGCCCTCGTCTTTTTTAATCTGTCTCTCTCCACTGTCTCTTTCATTTTCATTTCACAGCTCTCATTAAACAAGCTCGCTGTTCCATCTGGATAAGGGGGGAGAGGCAATATTATCGGGCTCCCTGGGAGAAGATGAAACAGAGGAAGGCATTTATATCGCTAATAAACTTGGCAAGTCATTAAGACTGTTGTGTAACAGCTTAATCTAAATCTACATTGTGCTCAGGCTAATTGCAGTGCTCCCCAAGCCTGGGTCTGAAAGCCTGCAGGTGTTTCGGAGTCCACCAGGTGGCTCTGTTTCTAGAAAGTAGAACCCATCCTCTCCACAGGCACTGAATGCCTGGTGAGAGAGAGAGAGAGAGAGAGAGAGAGAGAGAGAGAGAGAAAGAATGGGCCCTCCTCCCTCTTCTGCTGGATTCCCAATAACACTTGGTATTAACCTGGTGTTCTGGGCTTGGGGGCTGTAAAAGAGCTGACATCAGTCCACGGACCATTTCCAACATGCTGTAATGGCCACTTTTTACCCAGTTATGTTCTGAGGTACCCAGCATTACGTATCTTTTAATGAAGCCTGAATGTTAATGGCTTTGTCAACACACTATTTTCTAATGCAGTGATGTGATGGTCTATGAACCTGAATGGGGGGTGGTACTGTCAATAAAATACACATTAAAAAAAAGTAATGAAATCCTGCGTGATGTGTAGTAAAGCTGTACTGCATGTGGGCTTTGCTACATATATTTAATATATTACTTATAAACTATGCACAGCAGAAATTTGGCATGAAGATAGGCTGGATGGCTGGAATAGGGCTATAGCACAG
>JAUCNH010000002.1:12059171-12069342 GCA_032353275.1 Sardinella hualiensis | reverse complement strand
GCCAGAATATCATCTGTGGACTGAAACGCAGTAATTGAGAATATGAATCAAACTGTTTCCATTGACTTTGATCACATTACAGTGTTTCCCGCAGAAAATGTGTTAGTCAAGGTGGGAGGGAAGTTATCACAGACAGGTGACTATCATCACTGGAAAGGTTATGTTGTACAGTTTCATATGAAATATGATATGAAACCCCCCAAAATAAATACCCTTTTTTTATTTTTATTTTTTTGTAAAGCCAATTTAAGAATTACATTCACTATAAAAAATGTGTATCTTTTCAGGGGACCCAGTCAAGGTGGGAGTTGTTTGTTGTTAAGGTGGCCGCCTGAACTACAAAGTGCTGGGGGAGACCCTGCATTATACCTTACAGTATTTGCATCAAGAGTTAACATTTCAAGCAAATCAAATGTATATTCAAAGTAGGGGACTGGTGCAAATTCCCAGGTGTCGGATGGAGACCTAGATAATGTGCGTCTCTCCAATTTGAAGAGTAAGGCTGGGTGATGGGCCTGCTCAGACACATAGGATCTGATTACCCCAGAACGCCTACAGGGTGTGGCAATGACAGGACCAGTGCTCTTTACTTTCTGACTGCTTCCTGGTCAGCCTTAGTGCCCCTGAGCACTGGGTCCATACATCATACCAGTGGGACATTGTTGCTCCCTGTCTGTCTGTGACAAAGAGAGACGCGATCTCACCAGTACGGCCTGCTTGGCGGGGCTGAAATCGGACACGGCCGCCCGGGTCTTCATGTCCAGCACCATGTCCTCCTTCCGCAGCAGCTTGTAGGGGCTGTCGCCGGTCACGTCCTCGTCGGCGCGGCACTCAAACAGCTCCTGGGTGGCCGAGGTGAGCACCATGGGAAAGATGTCAGCGGGGTGAGCTGCACAGAGAGAAAGGACAGTGAACGGACAGTGGACAGAGGGTGGTTTGAAGTATCGGAGATGGGAGGTGTGTATATGTGTGTGTGTGTGTGTTGGGGGGCTGTGGATGGCAGAGGATGGCCTAAATGAATCATTGACAAATGAACCATCATGAATCATGAATCAGCTAAATGACTCATGGGTATACAATACCATCAGTGTCACTGGTTTCCAGAGGAGTCCTAGTATAGCTTATGTCTCATGACTTCTTTTTTTGAGTCACAGCACCTGTGCACAGTGCTTGGCTGCATCTGGGTGCGGTGCGTTGCATTCCGTCTAGGCTTCAGTCTACAGCACGTAGTCGTCTCCCACCTCCTCACAGCCCTTGGTATAAGAGCCACACTCCTGCAGTCTCCTGCTGACCAGTGCTTTAATTCTGACGCCCGTCCCCTCATAGATCAAAGGCAGGGCGGGTGGGGAGAGACACCTCTTTATTGCTGAAACCACAGCTTGTTTTTTTCACACCCAGAACAAAAAAAACAGCATTCCTCTTCCATAACAACCTTTTGAGATGTCATTACTGGGACACACACAAACATACATACAGAGAGATACACACACAGAGACACACACACACACACACACACACACACACGCACAACACACCTCTTGATGACCCCCTTTGTTGTCTGTGGCGCTTCCTAAGCGAACCTAAACATCAGCACTCTTGACACACAGCGTGCTCCTGTAAACAGGGCTTTGCATAATTACAGAACTCTTGGCACTCGCCAGCCTCTTCAAAAAAGGCTTTTGCCAGAGTTCTTTTTTTTTTTGGCTGCTGCTGGGAGTTGAATCCTAACAGGGCAGCAGTCGTCACGTGGGGTAGGCCTATGTTTGAGTGCGAGTGTGTGTGTGTGTTTGTGTGTGTGTGTTTTACCCTCTAATCCACCAGGATCTGCACATCATCACCGGACTACTAAGTTGACACACAACACTTGTTATGTAAGGATGGGACGTACAGTGAAGCGCAGGGCTATGCATGTGATTCTCACGTCTTAAATAAGCCATATGTGAATGCTAGCTTCAGCTAGCTGCTAAAGCCTAGTGGCACACTGCTGTTTTCCTGCTTTTCATTGTGTGCGCTCAATAATGCTAATTAAATGAGTAATATGTAAGGCTAATGACTAAAGGTATAATGAAGTAGCGATTGCATGGCTGCACGTTATTAAAAGCAATAACAACAACAGCAACACACGCATCAAGACTTGAAGTACCTTCAACATGCCTGAAAGGAATTTTGTTTTCAGGAGTTATCTATTCCCACTAAACCTTGTTTCTTTCAGGACATGGGTCATGTCCTCCCCAGGAATGCTTCTTTGAGTTTTCACAGCTTTCACAGTTTTTTACTCTCGGATGTCTCTCTCTCTCTCTCTCTCTCTCTCTCTCTCTCTCTCTCTCTCTCTCTCTCTCTCTCTCTCTCTGTCTCTCTCTCTCCCTTAATTCAGCTCGAATGGCTTTTGGTCTGACTGGAGGAGTCTCCAGACAACACATGACCCTGACTTCTCCCCAAAACCCCACTGAGGACAAAACATGTTCGTGAGGTTGCGTCTGCCGAGCAGCCAGGGCTTAGCCAGGCAAACAGCGCTATCATGTTGCACCCGCAAAAGTGTGGGTGATGTCATTTAAGGTAAAAAGATACACTTCTGCTCAGCGTCTGCATCAGTCTGCATTTGTGAGAGTCATAATAGAAAGGATGGGGGGGGGGGTAAGCTGGGTAAGAAAAAGGGGGAAAATACAAAAACGATGACAATCTTGAAAGACAAACTGACAATGAGGAGATAAGGCTGAAAGATAGCTGTAAACAAACACCCTTTGCTCAGTCTTTGCCATGTCCAGGGGCACTGCAACCGTATACAGAGAGAGGTTCACATGAAAAGACAGAGTGTGGAATGGCCATATGCTTACTGCTCACTGATGGCGTGTGTTCTTTGAACGCTGCATGACATCACTGATCTGACAAAAAAAAAAAAAAGGCTTTCACCTCAGGCCAACCAACATCGACTGAATGTCACTAGTGAAGGGTATTCAGCATATGGGATTAAACATGAATCACTGATGATATACATCATCCTTAATCTGAGGAGTGCTGTCTGAAAAAAGTCCTCTGGATAAAATCACACATCTTCCAAATACATCTTTAAAATTGTTCAGTAAATGAGCTGTGCCTTTCTGAAGCAACAAAATGCATCCTTACAGGAGTAGAAAACTTAATTAGTCTGTATTCCACTCATTCATTCATTCCTTCATTCCTTCATTCATTCATTCCATTAAATATACACACCCATGTGATATGGCTGGTCATGGTTGATGAATCAAACTAGGAAAATCCATTATTACCTGAAACAGTACAGTCTGTACGAGGCCAGGCCATTGGAAGTGAGTCTCCCCAGACATGTGTTTGTAATTTCACTATCGTGAGGCCGATCTCTGGCCAACAAGCCAAAATGACGGGGATAATGGATGAAGAGGAGCCAGGAACAATACGGACACTGAAAATAGTATTGTGTAGCAAAGTGGCTGCTCCTGATCCCACAGTACGCTCCAAGAGTCAGAGGTGAGCTGAGGACTGGCGTACCACACAGCATTACGCTAGCAGATAGACACGTGGGCCTCTGGTGGAATGCCTGGTGCAGTGCTCGTACGGCTCTGGAAACCTATCCACACAACTCAGATCACATTGATCAGGGGGAAGATTAGGCTACATCCAAAACAGCTAGATTATTGGGGGATTTTCTGTTTTCTATGGTTGGTTTGGAAATGTTTTGTTGTTGTTGAATGTTTTGTTCATGTGCTGTTACCAGAGTATATTTTATGTTTTCTGCCTCTTTAAGAATCATTTGTTTAGTGATGACATCATTGTTTCTTTGACAACAGAACAGGAAGTCAATTTAGATCTCACAGGAAGTGATTAGTTTTTCGATTTATAATTTGTAAGCCTCATGTTAAGGAAGCCACATGTTCTGCTGCTGATGCTATCTACTACCATCTATATTTTTCTTTGCCTTTGGAAGCATTGTCGGTAGGTAAATTCATGGAGGGAAATGTGAAATAATATTTCATAGTCATATTGCGTAAAAATGTGAACATATTATTGTGTTAGTTAACATGAGTCATTAGGAGCTAATGCTAATTCATGTGGTAGCCTATGTAGCCGGATATTGCTATCCTTTGTCAAAAGATGAATAATTTATTTGCTTTAAGTGGATCGTCAGTAGCTATATGTACAGTCTATTCATGTACTGAAGCCTACAATTCTGTATGTTGTATCCTTTTCAGTTTTACCCTACTTCCAGTCTACCATTAAACAAGAGTTGAACCTAGCCTCTTCAAGCGTGGTGATTGGAGGAGGAGTTATCCGTCTGTCAACTTATGCAGGGCGTATAGGGGTGGCAGAACAGTAAAACGACAGCATCCTCGCGGGCTGAGACCACACAGAAGGTTAGTCACATCACATCAGAACCTCTCAGAGAAGATTCACACTGAAGAGTCATGGAAGAAAAGAAGTTACAAACCCCAGCTAGACCATCTAGCCACCATGGTGGATCAGCCACATCAAAACGCTCTCGTGCCTCTTCTACAAGCTCAGCAGCTGCCATAGCCTTTGCAGAGGCAGAAGCGGCTAAGGCCAAAGTGAGATTTGCAGAAAAGGAAATGCATCTTAAAATGCAAAAGGCACATCTAGATGCAGAGAAGGTTTGCTTAGATGCACAACTCGATGTCATAAACGCTGAAAAAACAGCAGCAGCTGCAACTGCGAAGGCAGAAGCCCTTGCTTCTGCTCTTAGCGACAAGGAATCGAACTCTGACATGAGAAGCAATGTAGGACACAGCTTGAAAGAATATGCTCAGCGAACTGAGGAGTACGTTCAGGAGCAGGCCAAGCTACAAACTGACACTCAGGCAGATGAATGTACTATGCCAGAGCCATCTGAAATACGAGGTCTCCAAGTGAATCGTAGCCCTTCTCACAGTAGGCCATCCACAAGACCTTCTTCTGTCATCGGTACACATCTTCCCATTGTGCGTGCAGTTAGCATAGAGAGACACGTGACTCAATCTGGAGCAAATGTTACCAGGCCGTCAGCTACTAGAGAACATCCAGACAGTCATGAAGAACAGAGGCATGATGCTTACTTTGGTCATGTGGGGCCACCAGAAAATTACAGCCAGTTACCTGCGGATGCTCAACACCGAAATGTCATGCAACCGCCCATCTCACAACCACTGCCGCAGTCTCAGGCCTACTCTACGATTAAGCAAAGTCCACCTCCACCTATACAGCAAGCTCAGTTTTCAACTGGTCCTATGCAGGCTCAGTATGGAGACAACACCATGACCGACCTCGTTAAATTCATGGCACGTAGGGAAGTCATAGCTACAGGTTTACTACAGTTTGATGATCGTCCAGAAAACTACAGAGCCTGGAAAGCGTCATTTCTAAACACTACATCAGGCCTTGACCTGTCTGTCAAAGAAGAGATAGACCTGCTGATCAAGTGGTTGGGCACTGATTCGAGAGAACAAGCAAAGCGGATAAGAGCAGTAAATGTTTACAATCCAGCCAAGGGCCTTGAGATGATCTGGCGGCGGCTTGAGGAATGTTTCGGAGCACCTGAAGTTGTTGAGAGTGCACTACTCAAGAGAGTTGACAGCTTCTCCAAGATTACAAGTAAGGATTGGAGAAAACTGAGAGAGCTAGGAGACCTGTTGATGGAGCTTCAAGCAGCTAAATCAGAGGGAGCATATCCTGGTCTTGCCTGTCTAGATACAGCGAGGGGCATATCCAGCATTGTTCAGAAACTGCCCTTTAATCTACAAGAAAGATGGATGATGCTAGGCTACATGTTCAAAAGGCAACATGGCGTCTCTTTTCCTCCGTTTTCAGTTCTTGTTGATTTCGTATCTGACCAAGCAAGGATGCGCAACGACCCTAGTTTTCTCCCTCCTCCTCAAGCTGAACACACAAAGCAAGATTTTGCCAGAAGTGGTAACAAAGCATCAGTCTCAGTTCACAAAACGGATGTCTCTCCAGATAATCCAAGTACAGATCTAAAGAAGACAGACATTGATCCAGCAAAGATGTGTCCAATTCATAAGAAACCGCATCCACTGCACAAATGTCGTGGCTTCAGGGAAAAGTCCTTTGAAGATAGGAAAACCTTCCTAAAGCAGAATGGTATTTGCTTTAAATGTGTGTCATCAACCTCACACCTAGCGAAGAATTGCGAAAAGTCTGTAAAATGTAATGAGTGTGGCAGTGACAGACATCACTCCATTCTACACCCTGGACCTGCACCCGAGACAGTAAAGGCCCTCACCCCTAACGAAGCTCATGGCGGGGAGGGAAGTGAGTCTACGAAGGAAGAGCTGTCGACCAGCTGCACAAAGGTCTGTGGAGCTGATCTAAGTGATAAAAGCTGTTCGAAGATTTGTGCAGTCAAAGTATTCCCGACCGGTCACCAGGACAAAGCAATTAAAGTCTACGCCGTCATTGATGACCAGAGTAATCGGTCTTTGGTCAGATCGGAATTCTTTGATGTTTTCAACTTTAACAGTGAGAATTCTCCTTACCGTCTGAGGACTTGTGCAGACACAGTAGAGACAAGCGGGAGACGAGCACACGGTTTCCAAGTGAGTTCCTTGGATGGACGCGTCACTCTTCCCCTGCCGACTTTAATAGAGTGCAACAACGTTCCAGATGACCGTTCGGAGATTCCCACACCACAAGCAGCTCTCCATCACCCACACTTACAGCCCATAGCAGGAGAGATCCCAGAACTCGATTGTGATGCTCCAATCATGATGCTACTTGGTAGAGACATGATCAGAATACATAAGGTGAGGAGACAGATAAATGGACCACACGATGCCCCATATGCCCAAAAACTGGACCTTGGGTGGGTTCTCGTCGGGAATGTTTGTTTGGGTCGAGTCCATAAGCCACCTTGTGTTGATGTCTTCTTCACAAACACATTGGAGAATGGCAGACAATCACTCTTCAAACCCTGCCCTAACGCCTTTCAAGTGAAGGAAAGCATCTGTAATGCAGAGGGCCCAAGAACACACAGTAATGTCACAGACAAGAAAGTGCAAAAATACACAAACACACTGCCTTCGAGTGATGGCATCTTCAAGAAGACGGATGATGATGAGAAGATAGGCCCGTCTATTGAGGATCTGGCTTTCCTCGACATCATGAAACAAGGCTTCTACAAAGACGAAGACAATAGTTGGGTAGCTCCTCTTCCCTTTAAGCCTCAGAGACAGCACCTATCCAACAACAGAGAGCAGGCCTTCAATCGTTTCAGATCGTTGGAGCGGTCTTTCTCCAAGAAACCGGACATGAAGGGTCACTTCTTTGGCTTCATGGACAGGATACTGGAGCAAGGCCATGCTGAAGTAGCCCCTCCTCTTGCAAAGCATGAGGAATGTTGGTATTTGCCCTTATTCGGGGTCTACCACCCGAAGAAACCGGGACAGATCAGGGTGGTCTTCGATTCGAGCTGTCAGTACAATGGTGTCTCTCTTAATGACGTGCTCTTGACCGGCCCTGACCTCAACAATAGCCTTCTTGGAGTGCTCATACGCTTCAGAAGAGAAGTGGTGGCCATCACTACGGATATACAGCAGATGTTTCACTGTTTTGTTGTCCGGCCACAAGACAGGAACTTCCTTCGTTTCTTCTGGTATAAAGATAATGACGAAAGCAAAGGTGTCATCGAGTTCAGAATGAAGGTCCATGTCTTTGGCAACAGCCCTTCTCCTGCTGTCGCGATTTATGGCCTCCGACAAGCAGCAAGAGAGGGTGAAGAAGAGTATGGAGTGGACGCACGAGAGTTTGTAGAGCGAGATTTTTACGTCGACGACGGCTTGAAATCACTGCCTACTGCTGCCGCTGCCATCGACCTTCTTAAAAGAACCCAAGAGATGCTAGCTTGTTCCAACTTGAGACTTCATAAGATCACCTCGAACTGCACAGAAGTCATGAGTGCCTTCCCGGCAGAAGACCATGCCAGTGGTCTGAGGGATTTAGATCTCGGTAGCGACTCATTGCCAGTTCAACGTACACTTGGTGTCATCTGGGATCTTACGAAGGATGTGTTCACGTTCCAGGTGTCGACGGACAAGAAGCCATTCACCCGCCGTGGTGTCCTGTCCACCGTGAACGGGTTATATGACCCACTTGGATTTGCAGCTCCAGTTGTCATTCAAGGTAAAGCTCTGCTTAGAGACCTTACAGCAGACACTCAGGACTGGGATATGCCTTTACCCAGTGAAAAGCAGCAATTGTGGGAACAGTGGAGAGACTCCTTACAGGAGCTCCAAGGTCTTCAGATATCTCGGCCTTATACCCAAGCCTCCCCTTCAGCTGCTCAACACAGGGAACTTTGCATCTTCTCAGATGCCTCCGTCTCAGCTATAGGTGCAGTTGCTTACCTCAGGATAACGGACACTGATGGGAACTTCCACACAGGATTTGTCCTTGGGAAAGCCAAACTTGCCCCACGTCCAGACTTGACAATTCCCCGTCTCGAACTCTGCGCTGCTGTGTTGGCTGTCAACATAGCTGAGCTGATTAAGTCGGAGATGGACATAGAATTTGATGAGATGACGTTTTTCACAGACAGCAGAATAGTACTCGGCTATATCAACAATGAAAAACGCAGATTCTATGTGTTTGTGAACAACAGAGTCCAGAGAATTAGGAAAAGCACTCAGCCGCAACAGTGGTATTACGTGCCCAGCAACAACAACCCAGCAGACCTGGCAACAAGGTCTGTGTCTGCTGCTGGCCTAAGAGATACTATGTGGCTTACAGGCCCAGCGTTCTTGACGCAACCAGAGCAGACACCTTGCAGAACAGAAACGTTTGATCTGGTAAGCCCGGATGAAGATGCAGATGTGCGTCCAATGATAACAGCACTCAGCACTACTGTCAAAGAGCAGCGCCATGGTGCAGGACGATTTGAGCGTTTCTCCACTTGGAAGTCATTACTGCGAAGTGTAGCGCTTTTAATACACATTGCTCACTCATTCAAAGGAGATCCGCTCAAGGAGTCAACAGATTGTAAAGGTTGGCATCACTGTTCCGCAGCTCGTTCCGTGGATGAGCTCGCCAAAGCCAGAACTGCCATCGTCAAAGCTGTGCAGGAAGAAGCCTATGCAAGAGAGCTTCAATGCATTAGGAATCATGACACCATCCCAAAGGACAGCCCTCTACTCACCTTGAACCCAGTCATGGGTGAGGACGGCCTCTTGAGGGTCGGAGGACGAATTCCCCAAGCAAACATTGGACAGTATGACAACAATCCCGTCATAGTCCCCGGAAAACATCACATTGCAGTCTTGCTTGTGAGACATTACCATGAGCAGTGTCAACATCAAGGGCGGCATCTAACGGAGGGAGCTGTGCGCATGGCAGGCTACTGGATTATAGGAGCTAAAAGATGCATAAGCTCTCTTATCTTCAGATGTGTGACTTGTAGGAGGCTCCGTGGGAGGTGCGAGATACAAAAGATGGCAGACTTGCCCTTGGACAGAGTCAGCATGGAACCCCCATTTACATATGTGGGGGTCGATGTGTTCGGCCCTTGGGAGGTCTCCACTCGCCGCACTAGGGGAGGTCATGCTAATGACAAGAGATGGGCAGTGCTGTTTACCTGCCTAAGCATCAGAGCGATCCACATTGAGATCATAGAGAACATGGACACTTCCTGCTTCATAAATGCCCTGAGACGGTTTATTGCCATTCGCGGTCCTGTGAAGCAGATGCGCTCCGATAGGGGAACCAACTTCGTAGGAGCATGCAGAGAGTTGGGAATTCCTTCCAACTTGGACGAAAAGAAAGTGTCAAAGTTTCTCTCAGATCAAGGATGCTCTTGGATCTTCAACCCTGCCCATGCATCACACATGGGTGGTGCATGGGAGCGAATGATCGGCATTGCGCGGAAGATCCTTGACTCCATGATGCTTCAAATAGGAGGTTCAAGAATTACTCACGAAGTGCTTACTACCTTCATGGCCGAGGTGACCACAATTGTAAACTCCAGACCTCTGATACCTGTCTCCACGGATCCGGACGACCCGTCAGTTCTGACACCCACGACTCTGCTTACGCAGAAGACTGGCCCATGTCCTATTCCTCCAGGCGAGTTTAGTGATACTTGCCTCTACAAACACCAATGGAAACAGGTGCAGAGCTTGGCGAACACCTTTTGGGACAGGTGGCAAAAACAATACCT
>JAUCNH010000002.1:10797652-10808558 GCA_032353275.1 Sardinella hualiensis | reverse complement strand
GGTCAAGTCTTATAACTTGAACAGTTTGAAAAGAAAGTGGTAACACCATAGTACAGCGACCTTTGCCACTTTTCAAAGATGGCCTTCGTTGTGTGTCCTACTCGTAGACTTGTATTCAGATGCGTTCAGATTTGCATCTTTGTATTGGGCATCAATGTGGAGGGCACAATGAAACCATCCCATTTGCCCAAGGCAGGCTGTGTTTATGCACATGAAATGGTAGAGGGGCAAGCAAAGATGGGAACTATTTGCTGTCTTTCAGGTGCAACCTCTCTGCTGACCTGAAGGGGATGTCATGGATTACTTTGCCTCTGAAGCACTGGTCCATGGATTTATTGCTTTCACCTGAAGCCAGTTATTAGACTGATGCTGTTTTAGAAACGTCTTCATCTGGCCTGCCATTGTTGCTGCTTGCCTTTATATAGTTGATGTTTCTTTTCCGCTCATAGTTTAGTTTGAAAGTGGTGTAGTAATTATTTTGAAAAACAACCTAAATACTACATTGTCTTAATTTTGTTTTATTTATTTCAGGTTGTCTGAGAAATTCAATATAGAAAATGCCTGAAGAGTGGGACAGTGTTATTGGCAGTCTTTCTCTATGATTAAGAATGGAGGAAACCTGTTCTAAAAACTTTTACTGAAGTGCCAGGTTCCTTCCAATTTTACTCCAGTGAAAGGAAGATTGCCAAAGAACATTTTCCAGAGAATGACGGAGTAGAAACTATTAGAAAACGGCATGGTTTCAGTGGGAAAATATTTTATGTTCTTAAATCATGTTCATGTCGACTTGTTCAAGAGCTTCTAATGACTGGGTTAAGATGTACAACTATTTCTCTAGTTATTTAGGCCTACAAATATCCCGTAACCACTTACCCACACTAAGAACAATACATTTCTAAATATAGCAGGCCTATACACTATATAAATATATTTTGAAAATAAAACCAACTCTTAATTTCTCCAAAACATATGGCATCTCATTTATTGATGCTAGATTGATGCATCAAAGTAAACCTGATGATCGAAATAGAAGTCAAATCATTAATTGTAAACAAATAGGCCTAGCATATCGGGAAATATGATAAATGCGTTTTTTCACTTTCAGGGATGAACGTAATACTGGAGATTAAATGAAAAATATCCCTTGTAATTTGCTTTAAATGCGCCCATATAACTGTTTAAAAATGTCATATTTGTTATTTGTGTAACAACTGGCACATAGGCAAGATTTCAGAAGTTACTTCATGTGTAGGCTAGGCTGTGGAGGTGATTCTCGCTCCCTCGCGCGCGCGTGCGTTAATGTATATTCCCATGCATGCGTGCACAAGGGATCGAGCATGTCTGCAAAACTCTCTCTCTCTGTGTGTGTCTGTGTGGCAAGGGATGTATGCACTTCCTTTATATCAGTCGGAGGGGAATAAAGCCTCTGTGTAAATCACTTTCCCGACTGGAAGCGCACATTAAACAGCCGTGGTATGATTCCTTTTCTCTCAGCATATCCCTTCCCCATTTCCTTATCAGCTCGTTCACCATTTCATTTCTTTCAAATGAGAATTCAGGGACCCCCAAATTCAAGGCCGGAGCTTCAAACAACGGGACCGGGCTTTACTTTTCCTCTGTCAAAATGGTATCCCAGATCCAATTTCAGATAGACGGGGGGTTTAGCAATGATGCTTTTTAGACTTAGGGGACAGAGACAATAGTTAATATTTTAAAATGAGATCAGCCTTCCCTGCACCTGCCAGCACATTCAAGTATTCATATAGAATATTCTGGACATTAAGTTTGTGATAACGAAAATAGGCTAGCCTATGAGATCACTTGCATGTTGTAATAATAATAATAATAATAATAATAATAATAATAGGTAATAATATTTGTTCCATAATGACTATTTGTCACAGCTAAATGTGTCATGCCAGTCAGAATGGCGGCTGATTTTGAACGAACTAGGCTACACTGACTTCAGTCAGAGTTAAATAGAAAATTAGCATGGCAAGATGCAGTGAGAGATTTGTACCCGACATATCTAACTCGGCTCTACGCCGATGATTTCAGGGTGACATTAAGAGACAATGATGCAAATGACCCATGGCATTCAATTAAAAGTGTCATGTCCTTCTACTTTTGTTTCATGTGTTTTATATTTTCCACTAAAGTGTTTGAGGAAAGAAAAGCGCCTTGTGTCCCCTCCTCATTGACTTTTATCACTAAATTAAGCATATAAATGACCTGAAAGCACTGGCTGTCGCATTAAATTAAATAAAATAAAGAACAATTATCCTCTCTTTTTCTCTGATCTCCCGCTGAAAGCAGTCCCGGGGAGATAAGGCAGATTGAATTGGTCTGTGGGAGCAGAAACCCTCTGTTGTGCTCAAATAAAAACGTCTAGGAGAAGAGTTTAGGAGAGATTTAGGGCGTCTATAATTTCAAATCATAATTTCGCCTCTATTATTTTCCCTTGGCGCCATGTATGTGTGCACACTGTGTGTGTGTGCGCGCGCGCGCGTGTGCGTGTGTGTGTGTGTGTGTGTGTGTGTGTGCGTGTGCGCGCTCGCGTTTTTTAAAGTCATTTTTGTTTTCACTCGTTGAGTAACATATACTTCCAAAGACCGAGCGTGCCAATTCAGTAAGGCTGAAATGATCACAGTTGATTAATTGCCATGAAGGGGGTCATAAATTAACATCTAATTACACGGCCGCTCTTTCTCTCTCTCTCTCTCTCTCCCTCCTTCTTTTTCGCACACTCTCTCAACTTAACTAAACGTATTAAGTCGATTATCATTCACAATCATGTATTTCCATGTGACTGTAGGCCCGACGCATAATCATATGTAACAACTCATAATTCATAAAATGCTAATGTCTCTCACTGAGGGAGACAGGGAGAAAGCCAGACGGGGAAGAGAAAGGTAGAGGTCTGCTGCTCTCCATTAGTTTAATATGGGTGTGTGAATTAACAACAAAGCCAATCCTTCTCCTCTTTCAAGTCAGAAGAATTATTCCACATTTAAGCTGAAGTGGGTTTAATTTGTGCCTAGTTGAGGCTCTGATTGCTTTAAGACATCGGGTGTAATATCACATGGCAGAAAATACACATTCTCTACCCCTTCTTTATGTAAGTGCTCTTGAAAGTAATTATCATTGTCCAATTTCAAAGTTGAATCTGCATGCTTTAGGGGACTGATGTGAAACTTCGTATTCGGTTCAATGAAGTATCACCCTAATTTACAGCGCCAGATAAGAGCAAAGTCTGTCATAAAAATCTGAGGCCGCCTGTCTCCTCCCCCCTCCCTCCTCTATACTGAATTGCACCTTGGGCAATAGTGCAGAATCGTGAATCTTAACTTCTGCCGGCATATGTTCCTGGCAGATAAGTAAACAATCTGGATGTGAAATGAAATTTTTAATTAATGCAGTAATGCTATTACACCTCGGTGTGCAAATCCCATTCCCTACCCCTACGACAATAGACAAAAAGTAGAGGCGAATTCCAATCCTCTGTTTGCCATCTCAACCCAAGCTTGTTCATTCACAGTGTATCCCATTCTATATTTAAATTGTAGCATTTTTGTTTCGGGAGAAGGTCTCTTCTCTGAAAGTAGACTAAAAATAAATCAATGTGCACCTGCTGTGAGTTAAAATGCTGTCAATATTTTAGGAGTTTTGAGAGCTAGTAGTTGGTCTTCTGCGTGGCCTCAGCAAGTTATTACATGTGAAGCTATTCATATGCCGTTTGATGGAAATAATGCGATTTGTTTGTTTCCTTTATATTTCCTGTAGAGGATGTATAAAAGGTACAATGGAGGAATATGTTGAAAGCTGCTCCCAAATTTGTCATGGAATTTGTAAAAAAAAAAAAAATCAACAAGCGCTTTCATTGAATTTTGATGGTGAACAATAGAGAACCATCGAATACTGCTCCAAGTCTTACTTTCATTTGCTCAGACTAAACGCCACCATGTACTGAGAGACGGTCATAAAGGGGAGATAAATGACAACACTTGCAAAAACACACTTGCACTAAAAGTATCAGTTCTTCTAGGTTACACTGGTCTGGAGTGAATGGGATCAGGGGAAAAAAACGCCTACAAGTCCTCTTGCGCTGGAGCTGCAAAACAGGTCGAGCTAGCGCAATCCCCGCGGGGGAGACCTCTCTCACACATCTCAACATCAAAGAGTACGATCAGTTCATTTTAGTGTCACTATTATTCAAAGAAGGTACTTACACACCTGAATGCAGTGAACATGTTTAGGATATGGCGCCATAGTCCAAACATGTTACTGGTCAAAAAGAGAAACACATTGAAGACTCAAGTGTCATGCAGAAAAGAAAAATATAAAGTCTCTGCCTCTACACGTCAGTAGTAGGTTAAGTAGCCTACTTCTAAACAGGTTATGGCTTCAGGTGTGCCTGTGCTATTCTGCTATGGCCTAGCCTACTACAAAACCAGGTTTAGATGCAGGATGGTTGGCGATGTAGAGTAAAGTGCACCACCAGGGAAATTGACAGCGTCTTTCAAACTGAATTAGACCCTTCAGGTAGGCCTCTGTCTATTCCTAATGCAACTTGTTAGTGTCTATTATGCTATTTCGCAGCATCTCACTACCGGCAGCGAAAGGCCCACTCAGGCACAGAAGAATGCCATACGCAGTCTTACGCACTCAATTACCAGCTGCATTAGAATCTGTTTTCGGTGTTTGAAGCTGCCCACGTTGTCTTATTCCATAATTATTCCTTTTCACGAAGCGTTTTGTGATGCTAAACGGCGTGGCTGGCTAAGCTACTCCAACCACCCCCACTCCAAACTGATTTCCATCCTATTGTGGCACACACTCTAAATTTCAATTGATTGTTGTTGTTTGGGGGGCCTCTGTTTGCGTACGGCTCCCTGTACATTAATTGTTTTGCCATTTCATTCTGACACCGGTCCCTCAAGAGAAATCCTGGAAGCCACGCGTTGTCAACACTTATCTCACATCTATTCACGGAGAGCAGATGGGCACCCGGCACACACTGATGAATCACTGCATCCGTTTTAGGTTAGGGCGGTTGTTAGGATGGTTAGACTAAAAATGACAATGGCATGGTTCATGCACAAAGCGTTTTTGTTCAATTTGGAGGGCCCTTTATCAGTAAAGGAGCAGGTTTTGGGGTTAGAAATTATGGTCCAGAAGTATTATGCTGGAACTAGATCTTTAGTTTACATGTAGTAGCCTATCTGAGGATGAAACAGCACTCTGCATAGCCTGCAAGCATAGCCTACTGTATTTTTAATAACGGTGTCAAAACAGGTTGACATTTTTGACAATATTTTGGTGTTGATGTGTTACGTGTTATGTTTTCACTATATTTCCTAGGCAGTTTTATAATAGGCCTACCGCTTTTCTATTCCAAACCTAAACAAAATATGGTTATAACATTTCACCAATGTAATGTAAATACAAGAATTCTTGTCTATTCTTTTGAAGACAGATTGTCTTTATTCAAAACGTCTTTGCTCGGCAAATGAACAAAGAAACGAGGTATCCCCTTCTAGATACATTTCCTTTCCATAACAAGACAGGTTTTAAATTACCATCTCAGATTAAAAATACAACATTAACTGCTTAACTTCAAAACTGAAGCTCTTTTTTCAAATAAAATTAACGTGTGACTATTAGCACTGAACCACAGAAAAATGCAAAAAGGAAAAATATTGAATGATAAGATTTTTTTCATTTGATATTTTAAATAGACTGTCTAATTTTATGTGCCAGTTTGATAAATATAAACAATATAACCCGTATATTCATTCAACTCAAAGGTCCTAATTTTGACCCTAACCATATCATCTTAGTGCCAAAAAATCAAGACATTGTACAGGAAACAAGTAGACTAATCGATAATTGTGCAAACCAAAATTATCTTGAAAATATGATGATAATAATCATATTAATCACTGAACAAAAATATTATTATAGCATCAAAATGTACATAATAAATAAAGTTAAAGGCGTCCTTTTCCGGTAGCCATTAATAAACATTATAACATTTACAAGTCTTACAGTTCACAGGGCACCTGCCTTACATCAATTCCCAGTTCCACGCTGAGGTCGTAGGAACGTCTTGTTCGATCTGGTTTAAAGTTATCACCCGGTTCCTGTCAAGTCCTCGGCTTCATGAAATGTTTGTGAGCTTTTCTTTAGGATTGCGCTTGGTCCGTATATACATGCATCATTGTATTCAAGTTTTCAAAGAGAAGACAGTCTTTTATGATCAGGTTACATCGCAGCAGCATGTGCTGAAGAGTATGGGTCTATCCCAGTCTTGGTCATACCTGGAAAAAGTATGTAGGCAACGGGAGGTTGTAAACTCGACGCCGACCAGGCTGTGCAGTTACAGGGTACCACATACCCAGGATTTGTGGGCGAAGGGTGGGTATGGGTGTGCTGGCTTGGGCAGCCCAAACCACCAAAAGCGCCGTTCTGGTATCCCAAAGAGGACGCATAGGGCAAAGTGCTGGTGGTCAACGTGTGGGGCATCTCTGTCATCTTCTGGATGGCGCTCGAACTGAACTGAGTTGGGTCAAGAAATGAGTAAGGTGCCGACGTTGGCGGCAGGAATGCTCTGGCTTTTTCTGAGGAACCCAAAAGAGAGTCCGTGGCCGATACAGGAAGTCCTTTCAAGTGATCCGTATCCCCAAGGTAGGGCAAGGGGAAGACGTACCTGTCCTTCTTCAGCAGGTTCTTGGGCTTGCGTCTGGGTCTGTACTTGTAATCTGGGTGCTCTTTCATATGCTGTGCTCGCAGCCGCTTTGCCTCGTCAATATAGGGTCGCTTTTCTGATTCTGACAGCAGCTTCCACTCCGCGCCAAGTCTTTTGCTTATTTCTGAATTATGCATTTTAGGATTGTCTTGTGCCATTTTCCTCCTCTGGCCCCGGGACCAAACCATGAAGGCATTCATGGGTCTCTTGATATGATCTGCTGGCTTTGACATTTTACGACTGTCTGTTTATCCCCCTTTCAAAACAACGCAGAAAAGTTCTGTAACCAACCAAGACAGAAATATATTCACCTGTTTCGCAGACAGACGCTAGGCATGCCACTTCTGAAATGCGGAGAAGCGTTGCAAAAACGGCATCAATGAAAATAAAGGGTCCCACTTGTTCAAATCGTCGGGAAGAAGCAGTGGTTTTCGAAGTTGAAAATTTCTTCCTCTTCTTCTGCAAAACGGCGCTGTTCGGTGCCACTCGAGCGCCCGCAATCCACGGAGGTGAGGAGGCGAAGACCCGCAGTCGATAAGGAATGTTTGTGTGTGTGTGTCTTTTTTTCTTAGAGGTTTCTCGCCTTGCAAAGCACCTGGCTAGGAAATGAGGAAGAGTGTGTGAATGAGAGCCAAAAGCGGTGAAGTTCAAAGGCTGCGCTGGTTTGGTCTGCACGCAATCTGACATAATCGCAGGGCGTAGACTTGCCAACCTGAGCACCCAATCAGCACAGAGAAACCGACATAATACCTTTACGAAAATATGTATATTACCACACAAACAAAGATTGGGGAGGAAAAGGAGGTTACTCTCCTCCCTCCCAGAATCCATTTACTTTAAGCTGTACAAACATAGACCTTCAACCTTGTTTTACAATAAAACCTGACTTCTGACGGTGTAAATCTTAAAGACACTAGTTCAGTCTGGAATGGTAAACTCTATTTGCTTAAACTACATTTTCCTACACACATAGTCTATTAATTAATTGTACTGTCGTTTAAAGGCATAAATATTCATGTTTCAGTGTAAACAAAAACATTGTGTTTTTTTTGTTATTAAATCAACACATTTCATGATGGTTAGGCTAATTATTCCTACATGTATATTTAAAAATACACTAAATTACTCTGTGTTATCAAATGTGTAATATTTTAGTTTTTAATGTGTTTACAGAAAAAAATAGGGTTTGTGTGGTGTCACTGTCGAAAATGAATCGTGCTGCAGCAGTTTTGGAAGTAACAAACGAGATTAAATAAAGCAACTGAAATAGGTAGTATTATTACCACTCCAAACACCGCCTTGCTCCCGGGCCTGTTGTCAATGGCAATGCCCCTCAGGCCAATATTTATTAAAGGAGAACAATTGTACAAATCTCTCCTGGGACGAGGTTGGTTGAGGCTTGCACCTGTTTTGCCGTCCTAATCTCACAGCAAAGCGACCCCGTGTAGAACATACCCATAGACTATTTCTGAATGCTTCAGAATTGTGGCGACAGTGGCCGTCTCCGAAACATAGCCTTACACGAATTTGACATTTTGAAAACAATGTGACGCCTTTAATTTTAGTCAACATGTATTTGGAGATTGTACCATTAATGCTGCTGATTAATGCTGCAAATGGTTGACCCAACCCCCTAAAACAAAATGTAGTGATAAAGCCAAATGAAAAATCCTCAAAGTGATTTTATTTGACATTATGGAAAAAAAACCTTATACTTAATAATTTCCACAAGTTTCAGCTATTTGGACTTGTGATTACGCGTTATTGTGATTGTGCATTTGCCGGGCAAGATTAGGCTATTATTTTTGTAGAGTATTGTGTGTTATGAAACAGAACTTATAGAACACACTGGAATGTTTATCCAACTGCTAAAAATTAATTGTTGTGCTTTTCACAGTTGGTGTTTTTTAGCCAAAGTGCGTAGGCTCTTCAACATGCAAATTGTCCTGTTTAAAAGGGTGACGGCTATAATAAGCCCGAGGCGAAGCGGCTGTGATGCATGAGCCTGCACTTGTGATTATTAAGTGAAATGTATATGTGATCCCTCCCGCACGCCAGCAGAATGTGAACGAAATCGAGCGTCGACTATTCAGCACATTTTATCCATCATTAGATGTGCAAAATAAGCGCTCAAAACGATTCAACACTTCAATTAATACTTGTGTAGCGTATGGCGTGGACCAGCTGGATGTGCTGCGAGCCCATATTAGAATTGTGTCAAAATAAAAACTATGGTCACTATCAATATTCATGGCCTGTTATGCCTTCAAGCTAACAGTTTGCTCAGTCACCTGGTCCACGGCTAGGATAAACCTTTGCGGAGGCAATTAGAATTCGCTCACTCCTGGTTCCGGTATAGCTTAACAATTATAAATCAACTTGAACTAAAGCCCTCGATGTCGTCTATAGATAGCATCCAGTGAAGTGAAATACCGAATGCTTGATACCACATTAACCTGACTGTGTGCACCAGAGAATCCAGAAAGTTTGTAAAGACCCTGAGTCCAGTTTGCTTGCACTTGGACGAGCACAAAAACCTCCACACAAGAGGAAGCTGGCTCCTTTAAAAGGAGAACTGAAAGCAAACCCGCACTCTGCGTCCACAATTTGATCTCTAGCGATTTAGGGATGTGGTCTGGTGGCGAACGTTGGCCACTGCCCAGCCCAACTGTGTAACACATTATGGAACCTCAGGGCGCACACAAATACACCCGCGCAGTAAAACAGTCCGTCTCCATATTCCAGACACTACCAGCAGAATACTGTTAGGTGGCCTGTTTTTGTCTCTTAGCCATGTCTAAGCTGACGAATGCATATTAATACATATTTAAATAACCGATTTTGAATAATTTATTTTGATTGACAAATTGTAAATCAGTACAGTCTTATGTCACGACTTGGTAAGGATATCATCCAACCTTTACTTGTCTCATTACCTTACTGCCCTCTCACAGTATTATTATAGTCACTCTTCCAGAGAAATCCTGCGAACATCATCTCCTTTTACACATAATTTAGAAAGGGAATTAGCCGAAAATACTCGGGACACTATGCAAACTCTCTCAGTCCATCTGAAAACAGCGGCTGGGAGCAATATGAGGTAAGATTTGTTAAGTCAACCATGTCAGAACTAAGCATAAGTCATTAAACAGAGATAGGCTAATTATTGCACTGGAGGAAGGATCAGCCTGAGCAATACTACGAGGTTGTCTAACGGTGTAGAGAGTGAACCACGAAAGCCCACAGCAATGGGCCATGGAGGTGGATGGTGTATCTGCCCACGCACGTTATTGGATGAGTGCATGCGTGTGTGTGTGCGCGCGCGCCCTAATATGTGCAGTAGAATCTTTACCACTATGGGTGTTTTGTAGTATACTTTAATGTTATGATTCAGTGTCTAATTCAGTCGATTTCAATGACAAAAGTCAGCTATATAAGTGGCCAAGGCTGTTGCTAGCTCAAGCGTACCCCCCAAAAAATCTATAGTCGTGGCAGATGACGTAGCCTATACATTTCAGTCTAACCTAAATCACAACAGATATAAATTTCACAAAATGAAAGAGTACGCTGTTCTCCGATGTAGCCTACTCATGCTGGAGGGTCAGAACAGTGTTGTGCAGTATGTCTAGCTTAGCCATCTGAGGTGCCTCTTGCTGTCACTGCAAGTGTGACTAACTCGTTAGTAGAGACGTGTGACATAGCCTATCGGTGTGTAAAAATAACCACCAAAGTCTGGTCAATCAGAATTAATGTGTTAGCCTATATAGGCTAAAACATAAGTTAATTGTTGTTTTATTTTTACATGACTTCACTGGGAAAATGCGATGCAAACAATGTCTAAGTATCATATTCAAGTTCAAAGCTATTAGCTACTTTGGTGTGTAGCCTAGCCTCTGTTTCAATATCAAAAATCCACATATTTGTCTAAGAGCTATTTAAGAGCTGTTAAAAAAGTTGAGTTAACAACATGTAAGCTAACAGAGAAAACTGATAAAGTCTTTACTTTATATTATTCTATAGTCACACTACTTTTTTGGAGGGAAAATGCATTGATTGTTACAATAATTGATTGTAAAAAGCTTCCAGGTATATTGCCCTTGTAATACAAGAGTAACAATGGAAACTGGAAGGCCTTCTTCTTTTAGGGAACCCAATGCT
>JAUCNH010000002.1:10445898-10460161 GCA_032353275.1 Sardinella hualiensis | reverse complement strand
CGGCCCCTGCCCCCCCCGCCCCCCCCCCCCCCCCCCCCCTGAACACACTCCTGTGCTGCACAAGAGTAGAAGAAGGAGAAGGAGAAGTAGTGGAAAGGAGGGAAAAAAGCAAAGCAAAAAAAGAAAAGGTTTCTTCTCTCATTTATGCTACGGTGTGAGTGAGCCAAACACTCCAAAAACAAATGTTTCCTCGCATGTTTTGCCAAGAGCATGACTTTCGCCTGGATTCTTGGATTTAGAGAAGTGGAGGAAGAAAAGAAAAGAAAAGAAAAGAAAAGAAAAGGAGGGGGTGAAGTGAAGGGAGGATTTGGGGTTTGGGGAGGGAAACAACTGATTGAAAATGTGCAAAGGGAGAGAAGCCTTCTCCAAGTGCCTGAGGGGAAGATGGGGAGGCTTCCTTGAACTCCCACAGACCTGTGTTAGTTCCTCTTTTTCTTCCCTCTCCCTCTTTCTCTCTCTCTCTCTCTCTCTCTCTCTCTCCCCCTCTCCTTCTCTGTGACCTGAGCATGAGTGGTGGGTTGAGATGAGAGGAAGGGTGAGGTTTCGTCTCTACTGAAGCATCCCCTCTCCTCCCACAGATACAGCTGCACTCGCCCTCTCCTCCTCTTTCTCCATCTCTCTTTAGCCCTCTCTATCTCCCATTCTATCAGTCTTCCTCTCCTCCTCTCTATCTCCCTTCTGCTCCCACTCTCTTCCTCTCAGCCCCTCTGTCCCTCTCTTCCCCCCCCCCTCTCTCTCTCGACACCCCCCTCTTTTCTCTTTCTCTCTCACTCCTTCATCCCCCAATCTCTCTCCATCCACCCTTCTCTCACTCATTCGACTCCCCGATGTGACTAGCGCCTGCTCCCTCCCCCCGGTGGGGGTCTGTCCTAGAACCGCTCTTTCCCAGCAGGTCATCTCAGTCCAGGCCGACCGGGGGACCCATAATGGGAGCCCCTGTAGGAGTGGCCCCCCATCCCCAACCCCATCGTCCATCCCAGGCTCTCCTCGCCCTCCCCTCCCCTGCCCCCACCCCCCTCCCCGCGAGCTGCTTTATGGCCCTCCGAAACATTCGTCTCAACTTGCATATCTGACTGAAGCACACGCCGAGATTTAAGGCTCCGTTCGGCCGGGCGCCGAGCCAGAGGCATAACTGCTTTCAATGGCTGATTATGTGCCTGGGTTAAAAGGCTCGCATGCACCCATTTGTGTGTGTGTGTGTGTGTGAGAGAGAGAGAGAGTGAGAGAGACAGTGTGAATGTGAGTATCTGATGTGTGTGTGTGTGTATGTGAGAGTGTGTGTGTGTGTGTGTGTGTGTGTGAGAGTGAGAGAGACAGTGTGAATGTGAGTATCTGATGTGTGTGTGTGAGAGAGTGTGTGTTTGTGTGTTGGCGTTGGGTGCGTTGGAGCTGGTGGGTGAAGTTCAAGGGGGTTGAAATGGGGTAAAGACGAGCAGGATTTGTTTGGACAGCAGCCCATGTTCCGCTGGTTCACAGCAAGGCACTGGTCTGTAATAAGGGGTGGTAGGTCATTCCAGCAGGTCCCCTCTTCCCCTCACTAAATGCGTGCCATGCAGCCTGAACAACACTTGTTCTCAAGCGATTTGTCAATGTTGTCATCATCAAAGCAGCCCACTTCTGTTTGTCAACCGAGGTGACTGTGTGGCTCGTTTGGACCAAACCATCCAATGCGGCATGAGTGTACACATGTGGAGACCATGTCACAAGTGCCAGAATGATGCAGTACATGTGAAAAACAAAGAGCTGAGTTGAAAGACATCTATTGTTGTTTCACTTTTTTTGCGTTTCATGAAAAATTGGTGCAATCTCACCGCACGACTGTTGTTAGGCAGGACAAAACGAAGAGATCGATAGCAGACTTCAGAACTTTGTGATTGGGTGAAAAGATAAACACTGTGTTTTTTTTTCCGAGGGAGCTAGTTGTCTCATGTTGAAACACTTGCAAGCGGAGAAAAGCTGGGAGAGCGTGTTTTTGATCAGTGTGTGCAGCTGTGGCGGCCATGTTTGAGGCCAGTGCCACACATACTGTATAGTACAGGCGCCTGCCTGCCATTGTGAAGCTCAACTTTGACCCTCTCGCTGGTCTTCTTTCCCTCCTCTCAAAGCATTTCCCTGGGAATTGATCATAGGTATAACTCCCCTTCCCCTTCACCCTCGATCCCCGTCTCCCCATATTCCCCATCCCCTCTTCCTCCTCTTCCTCCTTTTCCTCTTCCACCTTGTTCTCCCTTGTTTGTCAGTCAAGTCTCTCCATCACATTTGTTTTCAACTCACCGAATTTGCTTTTCTTTTTTTTTCTGTCTACGTTCCTCATGCTAATGTGTGGTGGTTGCTATGACGATGGCCGACTGCCTTGTTCTACTGCATGCCTGAGCTATATGTGAGCTGTATGTGTCTGTCTGTCTGTCTGTCTCTCTTTCTCTCTGTCCGTCTCCAGTCCCTCAAGTCTGTGGCTGTTTTTGGACTGTGTCTCATAGTCTGAAGTGATGTCCTAGTAAGATGTTCAAAACTATGTGATTTGTGGATTTGGCCATTATGTTCTGTGTTCGTCAACTTGAATTGGTGAATAAAACGTGATTGAAGAACATTTAGGCAGCCTAAGTTAGTCTAACCCGTCTTTATTGGTGTCACTCAAGTGACAACTTCACTAAAGCAATTTTGCAATTGGTTTAACTAACAGAAAAACAAGCAAACATCAGATCACTAAATGTGTTCATGATGCAGGTGATGATTAATCTGGAATGTTTAATTTAAGAGAAATTCATACTGTACAGAACAGTGCACACAGTTGCATCAGTGTCAAGATTCATATCCAGTGCATTCCAAGTCATGCCAAAACTTAGGCCTAAAGACAATTTGAAGACAATAGTCAGAAGAGGGGATGGGGTGGTGGGGGGGGGGGGGCATTGATGGGATCACTCACCTTGACAGCCACACCATAGCGAACCCGACAGCCACCCCGTATTGAACCCTGTGTGATGTGACCTCCAATTAACCTTTGACCCTCTAACCCTTCCACGGCCGCGTGCCGCAGGACCTTCTACCGCTTCGAGGCGGCCTGGGACAGCTCCATGCACAACTCGCTGCTGCTCAACCGCGTCACCCCTTACGGGGAGAAGATCTACATGACCCTCTCGGCCTACGTGGAGGTGAGTCGCAGACAGTGACGGAGACCAGGGATGAGCCTTGTTGACCACAGGTCTGAAGTCTTGCCTCTTACAAAGCCGCATGAAGTGGGACAAAGCAGAGCACTGTTAACATATTTACTGTACTGTAGAGTAATGGCTTGGACAGAGTAAAATCTGCGTATTCTTACACATACAGTACATGCATCCATTATGTAGGCACCTATAGATACTGTGCATCCATATGCAGACGCACATTCATGCATTGTCACACATTTATTTGAAGAAAGGAGTGTTTCAATGTGCTGACTTCTGTTCCTCCTGTGTCTGCTGATCTGGCCTTTTTGAGAGGAGACATGACCTGATCCAGAAGCTGAAATGCTGTGGCTGAGAAAAATGAATATTTTCGCTGCGGTTTTAGCGCTACCAATGCACCGCACAACCTCCGAAGAGTTCTTATTTGCTAATTCATGCTCCAGAAATAAACGCGAACACACCTTATGCCACATGAAGCGTCTGCCAGCGCTTGTTTGCCCAGTGGGACTGTGCTTTAATATCTCAGGCTGTCCACTGAAGTTATTTAAGACCATAGATCTTGTTGTTGCTCTCCTGGATGATTGACATTGCAAGAGGGCGCAGCCATCATTGTTGGCATAATATCTGAGCTGCCAAATCTGGCAACAAGCTCGCTTAGAGAGGCAGGCTCCGTCCTGTCTCTGAAAGACGGCCACAAAAAGCATTTCTGCTTTGTGATCCTGGCTGTCTTCCTCTTCCTCTTCTTCTTCTTCGTCCTCCTCCTCCTCTTCCTCATCTCTGTCTCTTTGGGTCAGATGGAGAACTGCACTCAGCCAACGGTGATAACCAAAGACTTCTGCATGGTGTTCTACTCACGAGACGCCAAGCTGCCCGCCTCACGCTCCATCCGCAACCTCTTCAGCAGTGGCACTTTGAGAGCCTCTGAGGGGTGAGTGTGCCCACCCTACCGCACCACACACACACACACACACACACACACACACACACATTCAAAAACACACACACATTCAAACACACACACATATTTAAAAACGCACACACACAGACATACACACACACACACACACACACACACATACAAACACACACACTCCATCTCACCCTTAAAATCTCTGGCCACAGTGAGAGGGTTTGGTCTTGTCCTGTTATAGAACAAAGTGCTCCCAAAGCAAGAGGCACCTGGCAGTGCTCTCTAAAGGCACATGAAAAATGAGTGCTAACACAGAGGCAGGCTTTCAGAGATGGAGGTCTGTTTTTAGCACTTTTAGCACTGTCGACATTTCTCAGTTGGTGGACCACATATTAACTTTGGACAGGGTTGTGTGTATGTGAGTGTTAGAGTGTGTGTGTGAGTGTGTTGGCAGGGTATGACTCTTTGTGTTCTGTCATAGTAACCGGGTCACTGGTGTGTACGAGGTCAGCTTATGTCACTTGGCCGATGCTGGGAGCCCAGGTAAGTGTGAGCCTGACTCACCTGTCAGCCTTCCACTCTCTCTCTCTCTCCCTAATGCCCCACCCCACCTGTCTCTCCTACCTACACAACAAACCTTTTCCAACTGGGCTCTCCATTTCTGCTCTTCAAAATGTACCACCCCTGGTGTTCTCACTTCTCTTCTTTAATTTTAGAACTTTCCTTACCTGTCTCCCTCCCTCTGCATCTATGACCTCTCAAAACATTCTGATCTTGACCCCTGACTTACCTGCCCTTTGCACTTTGCATACGCTTTTAAATTTAAGCCTCACTCAGACCCTGACCTGATGTCTTTCCTCTCTCTTCTGTTCTCTCTCCTCTCTGTTCTCTCTTCCTCTCTGTCTCCTGCTGCTTGTTCCTCAGGCATGCAACGCCGGCGCAGACGGGTGCTGGACACCTCGGTGGCGTACGTGCGCGGGGAGGAGAACCTGGCAGGCTGGAGGCCCCGCAGTGACAGCCTCATCCTGGACCACCAGTGGGAGCTGGAGAAACTCAGCCTCCTGCAGGAGGTCAGAGAGGCAGCCCTGCTCTGCCGTATACTCAAGTCCATCAGTCAGACTATACTAATCACTAATCACAGGAGTAGTAGTTACCACAGCTTATACAACTGGCACGAATAGTAAACAGTTCCTTTATTGAGTCTATTTTATATCCACTTAGACTTAAGTCTCATTAGGCTGTGATTTTTTTTCACAGAAGTGGAATGACTGAAATGATGCACTACAAAGATGTTATCAGGCTAAAGATCTTATAAGACTAGGATTTATTTTATGCTTTAGATATGGCACTAAGTAGATAAATGTGTCCTATAGAAGCTTTACAGTTTTTACCTGGCGCCTGCCGCTCACCTTGGCCGTGTCCTGTGTTGTGCTGTGCTGTGCCACAGGTGGAGAAGACCCGGCACTACCTCCTCCTGAGGGAGAAACTAGAGTCCACCCTGCTGCTGGGTCAGGAGTCGCTGCTGTCCTGCGGGAGCGAGGAGCTGTGTGACTCGCCCTTCTCCTCCTCTGAAGCCGGCCAGGGCCCCAGCCTCGGCCCCGACATTCCCAACGAGAGGCAGAGAGAGCTGGCCGCCAAGGTGAGTCTGACCTACAGTACCTGTGTGCTCTTCCGAAAAAAACAAGAAATGGTTCCTCCTGAAAGAAAACCGTCATTTGACACGGTCAGAGGAGCAATTTCATAGCTGAATGTTTAGCAAAGAAATGCGTTATCTTATCTTATCTACAGTATATGGAGAGTTGTTAGGACAATTATGACAGCACTCTGGCAGTGCTATGATAACAGCTATTGTAGTGGAAGATCCTCTATGCCCTGAAAGAAAGAGCGATATTGTCAAAAGATGTAACCCCCAGTGACTAACCTCACGGTACAGTATGTAGACCATAGACTTATAGAATCCTATTCTATAAGTCTATGATGTAGACAGTGTGTGTATCCATTAGGCGTAATGATGACATGGTGTGCACTCTGCTCCGCTTAAGAAACACCGCAAAGGCTATTCGCCAACGGGACAGACACATGAACTCTGTTGTGCTTCAAGTGTGTGTGTGTTAAGGAGTTGTTTTGACTCTGCATCTGATGTTTTTTCCCATGCGTGTGAATGTATGTGTTTTGTGTGTGCATTTTTTTTGTGTGTGTGTGTGTGTGTGCATATTTTGTGTCCTCAGTGTCTGCGGCTGCTCACTCACTCCTTCAACAGAGACTACAGCCACGTGTGTGTGAGCGCCAGTGAAAGCAAGGTGAGGACACAGCGCACCACCGCTAAAGTGTTTCATCCTCTTTCAAGGAAATTCTTGGAGAGCCTTGTTGATTTGGTAGTTGTTATTGTGGTTTCCAACGAAAAAGGAGGGGAGCAGTGAACAAATGTCTTAGCATATTGTGTTTGGCAGATTTTAAGTGAGATGTTGAAGAATTTCCTTTCAGAGAAAACCAACTTTTATTTTTGTGTTGATATCATTTTTGGTGTGATATGCCAAGCAAATTCAACAGAAGACTGTATTCCGTATTGCGCCCCCCCCCCCCTTTTTTTTTATGAAGCATTACCTTAAAGGTCATTGTAGAACAGGTTCATAGTAGGTTCAGTATGGGAACGATGCTGTATATTATTGGATCTATTTTCACTCATTTATTTTGTTAATATTAACCTTGATAAGAACTAATTTTCTAAAATATCACTGAATGTTCTTGTGGTTGTGTTTATGTTTATCTGTGTCGTGTGTGTGTGTGTGTGTATTTGTGGGTGTGTGTCTGTGTCACTGTGTGTGTGTGTTAGCTGTCTGAGATGTCAGTAACACTCCTGAGGGACTCTACTTCTGCTACCGCTCTCAACACTATGACTCCCTCATCGACATGTCCCTCATTGTCTGAGGGAACTCGCTATGGCAACAGTGAACTCAGGTTTGCTATTCTATAAACATTCATCCATGTAGAGTTTTACTGAATAACTGGTCTTGCTAACTTATTTCTGCAGTAAAGAATTTCAGTTGTATGTAAGTTTAACAAAGATTGTGATCAGATTTCAGGACCTCGTATTTGTGGCGGTCTTTCCAGTGATAGACCACCACAGTTCAATATCCTACTTATTTCCTGTAGAATATCACAGTGTACATACATACCATTGAAACCTACTGTGTATGATGTCTACATTGATATAAATGTAGTTTTATGGATACCACTCTCACATATACTGTATCTCATGGCCTGAGAACACTTGTTTCTGCCGGCAGACCCCCCACCCCCCGCTCCCGTGCAGCTAGCCCTGCCCCTGACCCCAACGCCCTGCAGGAGGGAGAGGTGAAGAAGTCCCCCTCGGGACCCCCAGAGCCCAAGCCCAGGAGTCGCCTCTTTGTCCCCTACATCCAGGAAATACGCGTCAGGTAAGTGGGCTGGTGGTTGGTCATTAGCTTTGACAAAAGTGTGTTCAAAGAGACTGTACAGTATATCGGTGAATCTTTACTGCACTCTACATCTTTCAGATGTTATTTACTGTACAAAGTGATGCAAGAAATATTAAACAGCACAAGAAAAAAGTAAAAGCAGCCTAGAAATACTCCTTATCAGGGAAACAGAAAAAAAACAACTGCTGAAATCAATATGAACACAATAAGCTCATTACAAACAGTAATTTCACAGTGGGAAAAAATATTATTTTGATTATTATGATCATATTTTCATTTACAATGCTCATTTAACCATAAATGTGTCATTAAATGAGATTTGCTCATTTCCCCCCAGCCCAATCGTGTCAAAGAAGGGCTATCTGCATTTCCTGGAGCCCCACACCAATGGCTGGGTGAAGCGCTACGTGGTCGTGCGACGGCCGTACGTCTACATCTACAACACGGAGAGGGACACCGTGGAGCGCGCCATCCTCAACCTCTCCTCCGCCCAGGTGGAGTACAGCGAGGACCAGCAGGCCATGCTTAAGGTACCGGAATTGGACTGATGGGTGCCGCCGTGCCACGCAGTAGAGTAGGGTCTCTCTCGTAACATGCTCTTCTGTTGAGGGTACATTGATTAGAGTTTTGTTTGTTTTTGTTTTTGTTTACAGACCCCCAACACATTTGCTGTGTGCACAGAGCATCGTGGGATACTCCTTCAAGCCAGCAATGACAAAGAGATGCATGACTGGCTGTACGCTTTTAACCCTCTTCTTGCTGGCTCAATCAGGTATGTCCATACTAGTGCCACTAAACACACGCCCTGATTAAGCATGCATGTGTTTCATTTCATATAAGCAGAACAGAATCTGTTTACAGTACATTCATTTGCTATGTGCAGTGTATAGTCATAACACTCTATTTCTCTCTCTCTCTCTCTGTCCCTCTCTCTCTCTCTCTCTCTCTCTCGCTGACAGATCGAAGCTTTCCAGAAGAAGAGCGGGACAGATGCGGATTTAAGCTCTCCCCCATAGGCTCAGATAGAATCTAACACACACACACACACACACAAAACCACATGCGCTCTCAGACGTTCACCGAAATCAAGCAAGGTTCACATGCATACAAAATAAGCATATACAGAAAACACATACATACACTCACACACACGCACAAGCATACACACACACACAAGCATACACACCCAGAGACATATACAAACAAATGTACACATGGAAGTTAAAGACTAACCTTGTAAATAGACCACTTGACAGAGCCCTGTCCCTCTCTCCTTAACTGTGCCCTGTCTCTCCCTGTCCTCTACCCCTGTGTCTGCACATGCTTAGTAAAGCTCTATCTGACCACCAGTGTACTGAAGGACCCTTGCTGTCACATGTCTATGGGTTCTGGAATGTTCCATTTAAAAATCACCCAGAAAGGAGAATAATGTAAACTCTGATGATTAGGGAAAAAAAGATGGAGAGAAAAAAATTAATCAGTGGTCTGTGGGTGAAGAGTCGGTTTCTTGATGTTCTCAGTAGGTGTCCTTCAGTTGTTGACCTTTTGGACTCTTCAGATATGAGAGAGCGGTGTCTTTATCAGACTGTCGAGAGACAGGGCTTTTTTGCAACGTATTTGTAACATCAAGAAGGTGATATCCCACACCACCCCACTCTATGATTGTACCTCAGTGTCTGAAAGATATGACAAAAACTGCAGATAAATGGCCTTACTTGTGTTGCTTGTCCTCTAACAGGTATACAATATTACAGCAGGTCAGTATTCAAACCGGAACGCCATCATTTTCCAGAATCTTCTTGGCTTCTGCTGATAGGTCAGATCAGTGATATCTGATAAGTCTTGCAAAAAAATGTAATGTAATCTTTGAATGCTTCTGCATCTGCCCAGTGCTTCTGGAATCCACCATCAATACTTGTAGAATCATCCACTGCTCTCCATAGAAAAGGTCTTGATGTGCTTTAAGATTTCAAAATTCATGGAAGTAAAAAAAAAAAAAGAGAAAACAAATCCAAAATAGTTTGGCAGATTTTTTATGTCCTTAGGAACATGTCATGAAGCATTGACTTTCCACTCTATTGATCGATGGTTTCAGTGATGTGCAAAAAGTTCTGCTGTATCCCAAATTATGGCCATAGGGCCAGAATAGTAATGTTGAAGTAGCTCATCTTTGCTCAATCAGGAACAATAGGCTTTCCCCCAGTGCCCTGTTATTATTTAGCGAAGGTAGTTAGGTAGATTTTACTAAGGTCAAATGACTAGCAATGAATAAAATCACTATCCCATTAATATCATGGGGAGAAATAACTAATTCAGGCCCTCTGACGAAATATCTTTTGTTTGATTAAGAATATCTTTATTAGAATTTTTTATCAATGTAGGTATTTATTTTCTGTAACATCGTATGTATTTATTTCAGCGTGTATTTATTGACAAAGAACAAAAAGTTTATATTTTTAAAGAAGTACAGTGCAATTTCTGCATATGGCACTTTTTAATCATGAGTTTCCCTAATCCATCTTACTCACCCAAACACTAACGACTTACTTGCCTTGACCCTTCTTCAAATCAGAGGAAAACATGTGGTTAGTCTAGGCAGTTGATTACAAAGCTGCAACACTAGATGCTGTAGACTGCTTGATTACTTGAAATTTAGTATATTATGTAGATCAGTTACAGGGCAGAACATTTTAGCACATACACACACACACACACACAATCATGCACACCATTATACATGTCACATGCGCACCCACACACAGGCACACACATACACTAGCGTACACTAAATGAAATAAAAGATAGACTCTAGAGATTGGACAAGTAGGTCCAGATGTAGATACCCCCGAATAGAAAGAAAACAGATAAATACACAAGAGTAATTGCTCTGAACTTAGCCTGACCCATGTCAGACAGGAACCATATCAGACATGTAACACGTCAAACAACACATCCTCCGTCAGAAAGATGAACCATGTAAAAGTTGTCCAGCAGTCTTTTGTGTTCCCCCTGGCGTTTGTAGCATCAGGACAGGACACTGGAGAAGGTTCTGGAAACTGATATGATTTAGTGCCTCTCTTTTCATCCATAATCGCTACCCCCTCTGTTCCTTTCTGTCAGCCTTTCATCTCTGTCATTCACACAAGCTGCTTCGGTGTCGCACACCTAACCCCTCATCGTCCTCTCATGTTATGACACCCCCTCCCAACCCCAGCCCCCGTCTCTACGCTCATCAGTTTGTACACACTGGCAAACATAGTACATAGTTTTATTCCGTTTGTAAATTTGAGTGTACAAGTTATGCACTTAATGTGACTGTGAGTCGTCACATGCAACGTTTTCTAAGCATACTGTATCTAGTGATTAGAATAGACGATACATTTCTACTGATAGCTACTTAAAAGTATATAATATATATAAATATATCAGTGAAAGGACATATGGACCCATGTGCAGTCTGGTTTCCTCCCCACCCACCCCTCCACCCCCCCACTCCGATTCTGGACGAATGGACCTAACCTCATAGTATCCTCTTTAACTAGTCAAGATGCATCTCCTGTAAAATCTCACTCTTCAGTGCAACACACAATGCTTTGTACTCTCAGACTGCTTCTCTCTCTCTCTCTTTCTCTCTCTCTCTCTCTGTCTCTATTTCTCACTTTCTCTCTGTTCGAGATGCCTGCTTCCAATTTGGGATGCCATGGTCGCAAAACAGCTGTGCTATCTTTGTGTTTTTGTTTGGCTTTGATGAGAGTTCCGATTGTGTTCATGTCGTGCAGCAAAAACTGGCTTTGATGGTGTTAATGTGGCATCCATCAAAAGTGTTTACATTGCAGAGATTGCATGTCACATGCAGTGCTTCAAATGAACAGTCTGTTGTGGGAATTTTGTGGTTTCTGTATTATATGTGGTGCACATATCAGTTTGAAAGCTCACTACTCATGTCAACACTTATGTAAGTTATCTCATGAAGAGATCTGCTAATCTCTCCATATTAATATGCTTTCATGCTTGGATTTGGATCCATATACAGTATGTTCTTGCCCTTGAGTTTGGGAACCACTGGTGCAAGAACCAAGTCGCATTTGCTTCTCGCTGCTTCCTGGATGTTGTCAGTGTCCGGAGAGTTGTCAATGATTGACTAGTTCCCCAGAGGAAGCACCTATCAGGGTGGAGTGTGGGCGTCATCAAGCCTGAGGTCAGCCAGCCTACAGGGATGACGATTAAAGAAAGCAATCGTAAGGCAGGCGGAACTGTCATGAAAAGGCGTCTCTTACAACCAAATCTCACACACACTGTTTGTTTTCGCCCCTGCTCCATGGAGACCACAATGGAGAGGCCATGATGTTATTGGTTAATCATTTATTTACTCATATTAGTTACAGAGCTTATCAAAATACTGAACTTATCAAATGTCCCCACCAGACCAGACCGCCCAACCGCCCAAACATCATCAGCCTAAGTGTACCGCTTGTGTTGTTGTGCGTTTGTAATCGAGTAGCGCATGCAATCTTTATGGCAAGGCTTGGCTGGGCTGGGAGAGAGGCTCGGCTCATCGCATCGATAGTAAGCATCTCACTTGCTACAGTACGAACAGTTTGAACTTTTCAGTTCTTTTGACCGGTCGAATCACTTCAATATCCTGGACATGGGTCGGTCCTCTAGATTGTGCTGTAAGTATATCATTTAAACACTAAAGAGATGTAAATATCAAACTATGGGGATTGTTGACTTTTTTTATTTGCTGTGAATTAATTTAGAGGGAAGTCACCGTTCTGTCAGCTAGGTACAGTAGGTTTGTAGGTAGATTGGTGGGGTGTTGTCAGCATTTGATAGAATGGGCTCTACGCACTAACGGGGAGTGATATGATCAAGAATCTGCACATCTCTTGGCCAGCACATTTTTTGATAAAGTGTTTACAGAATGAAGTAATCCTCTTCATCGTCATACTCATCACCTTCAACACCACCATAACTAGTCCACACTCCCAACAGCCTCTGCAAAACATATTCCCATCAGGCACCTCTGCATTATTTCTGTGCTTACATTTCTTTCCATTCCGTGCGCACAAAGCAAAACAGAAAACAAAAAGTCATGGGCATTTTTTTTTCTATTTTTTTTTTTCTCTTATCTTCTTCTGGATGTTATTTTGCATTGTATATAAACATGATTGCTGTGAATGGTGTTTTATGCTGCGGTAAGCTGTTTATTCCATTTTAAATGGGCAGTAGTTCAATGTCTCTATTTGAGTGTTGGAGTTTAATGAGTCAAATGTTTGTGTATACTTAACACATTGTCAGATATCAAATAAACGTGGAACTTATGCAACACTATGGATGTCTCTGGTGTCATCTATCCTATTTTTGACCTGCATTACGTAATGTGATACATACAGCTGGCATACACAACTGGCTTTTGAGTAGGCCTATCAAATAATCATTACTGAGATATGACTAGGCTATATATGGGTTCATGACCGCAAGCTTGAAACAAACGAAAAGTTTATTTATTCAACAGGTTGATTTCAAGTGTAAAATAATAATGATAATAATATAATAACAATAACAACAACAGACTGCACTACACACTAAGATTAGGCTACAAAACATTTCCAGGATGCTGTAGACTTAGCCTTGTAAACTCATGGAACTCATGAAATAAAAAATAAATTGTTTAGCTTCGGTACAAGTCTAATAGTAGTTAACACTTTCAGTTTGTAAGGACCAAAAAAGGTAACTTAATTCAGACCTCACCAGGTAAAGTCCAATAAAATTGGACCTGATTCAAAAGGCCAGTTGATGGCTATATGACGAAATAGGCCTACGAGCCACAGAATATTAGGCTTATTGTATTTATACGGTAGGCTGGGCTTATAAGGCACCCAAAGCGCTTTTGAAGAGGAAGGTAATTAGAATATTTAATAGACGGTTGACGTTCATTGTTTTCCCCACTGAAGATGGAAGACATGGACTGTGAGGATTTAACCAGAGAACTGAAGTGAGTCAAAATCTACTGTAGGGCTAGCCAGGCTTACTAAAAAAGACTAGATTCCTGTAAAATCCGTGTTGAATCTACAATTGTTTATGTAAACAAAATATTCTGGAGCTAAAAATAGAGCTAATGTAGCAGCAAGTCACCACACCACACCACACAAGAGTTCGCAGAGCCCTGAGGTAAAGGCTACCATGTGACGCAGTGGCTCTGTGGGCTACGTCACAATTGAATATACAGGTATAAATCAGACCAAACTGCAATGAACTTTGCATTTCATTTTTGGACACTCTTTGGATGACCCACTGCAGAATGCGCTAGGAAATTGCATTCAAAACCAAATGGATGGGCAAACTGAAGAGGTATGAATTTAGCCTTCAGAAATTATTGCTTCAGGCAGTGACTCTTTCCTATTAATAATTAGGCAGTGCTAAAAAATGTAAAACGTGCAGAGCATAGGCTAGCCTACTTATTCAATAGCACAATTAAAAAAGTGCTTCCATTTTATTCGTGCAATCATAGGTAAACAGATAAGATAATCCAAATTTGAATTATTTTTCATGTGTTTCCATTATTTCCAGGAGTCAGATGATGACTCCAATAATGAGAGGGAACCCAAAGGAGCAAAATCCAGAGTTTCTTCGGGTGACCCGACATGCTTTTCCATCGCGCATTTGGGAGAGAAAGTATGATTACCCAGCTACAATAATGTTGTAATATGGACCTAGGCCTGCAGTAATTT
>JAUCNH010000002.1:9631438-9641826 GCA_032353275.1 Sardinella hualiensis | reverse complement strand
TTTTTGTTTTTATTACATAAGATCCCGGCTGTATAATAAAACTTTAAATTCCACAGATTTCCTGTCATTTGGAGATGAGCTACTTTGAAGTGTACAATGAAAAAAACCATGATTTGCTCATTGTGAAGGACGAACAAAACCAGAAAAGGTTGCCGGTAAGTGTAACATCATTTGTGTGACTTGCTCTTTGTTTACAAAGACACCTTACACCTTTGTTTGTTATTGTATCCAACCATACGTGTTTTTTTTTGTTTGGTTTTTTTTTTTTTTTTTTTTTTTTTTTTTGCACTGACAGCTAAGAGTTCGTGAGCATCCCATTCATGGACCCTATGTTGCTGATCTCTCCACGTGAGTATGTTACTTGACCTCTTGGGGTCACATCATAACACTGGAGTATAATTTTTCATTACTTCTCCATTCACTCCTGAAGACATGTTACAGTAGTTGGCCTTTGAATTAGTATCGGAGAGATGAGAGCTCAAAGTGTGTGTGCATATTGTGAAGAAAATGTGTTTTTATTTGTCTTCTAGGAATGTGGTGAGCTCCTATGCAGACATCCAGGTGATTTATTGTATTTATTCTCTCTTTGTCGCTTGAGCCCAGTCACGCGTAGCGTAGCGTAGCACACAATGGCCGAGCCACTCCACAGTCTCTCGCCACACATATGGGAAACATCTGCAAATAGATCTGATGTAATGGAAGATGTGTCTTTGTGCTGTGGCTCGTGTCACGTTACACACACAAACTCTGTGTCTGCCTATGTCCATTTGTCCATCCATCCATCTCTCTCTCTCTCTCTCTCTCTCTCTCTCTCTCTCTCTCTCAGGGTTGGCTAGAGCTGGGCAATAAACAGCGAGCCACTGCAGCCACAGGCATGAATGACAAGAGCTCCAGGTCTCACTCAGTCTTCACTCTGGTTCTGACCCAGACTAAGGTGAGATGTGCCCCTTTCTCTGCCTCTGGAGGTTTAACAGCATACGTGTGTTTTAAACATACAGTAGTGTTTACAAAGCGTTATATCAACACTACACACAACTACAATTCACAACTTGTGCATTCCAATGATGTATTCTGTCAAATGCATTCAGAGTAACTAGACTGGGTTGCTTTGAATGAGGATATTAAAGCTTTTGGCTGATGATGTGAAGGGTTTTGGGATGCAGTTATTAAGGGTGCTGTGTCCATGGAGAACTGAATGTTTTTTTTTTTGCAGACAGAGTTAGTAGAGGGGGAAGAGCATGACCACACCATCACCAGCCGGATAAATCTGGTGGACCTGGCTGGCAGTGAGCGTTGCGCCTCTGCCCAAACCAGTGGAGACCGACTACGGGTAAACATCCACCCAGCTGGAGCTTGTGTTTCTGCCACCAGAGTAGAAATAGCTTATACGAGTATAGCAAATCTGCTGAAAATGCATGATAAAATATAATATATATGTATTTAATGTGGTATGAAGACGAATGAGTCGGTGAAAAAGATGAAGTTCATCTGTGGGTGCATAACGATCAGATGAAGGGCCGCTTCAGCAGTGAGAGACTCAAGCTGCATTGTGGTCTCTGTGCAGGAGGGCGCCAGCATCAACAAGTCTCTGCTGACCCTGGGAAAGGTCATCTCGGCGCTGTCCGAACAGGCCCAGTCCAGGAAGCGCGTCTTCATCCCTTACAGGGAGTCGGTCCTCACGTGGTAAGTGGGGCTCTCGAAAGGCGGTCGCCGCGCGTTTCGTAACGGTAGTCTGCAAAGCATTAGCCGTTGAACGGTACAAATGAGAAACGCAGGGGGAAATAGCTGAACGAAGGCGCTGCCGCTTGCTCCATTGCCAGGCTGACACTGTTTTGTGTCACTGACACAGAATAATCAGTTATGGAACCAGTGCCTAAACCAAAAACAGATTTTAATGGCCTCGCGCTCATGAAATAAGAATGGAGGCCGTTATTATCGTCTTCCGTATGCTCTGGCATTATGGCAGCGCTGCTACCGTGCCAACGCCAGAGATGGAATTTCAGGGTTTGACTGACCATGTGGATTGGGCAATATACAAACCCTGGCGCTTTGAGGAGGGATTAATGAGGTAATGAGTGAGATCAATTTCTTCATTAGCTGACTATGAGCATTCGCGAGCAGAGTGGAGGAGAATATTATTATTTTATTAGATGTCTAAACCCTAGATTTTATGCTTGCGCTCAGTCATGGAGAGAGGTAACCCTGAACGTGTTCTGTTAGTATTATTGAATCCTAGTGTTTGATTGCCTATCCAGCACTGCGATTCATTACGCAAAGAACTAGCAAGGTAAATGGATCATGTAAACTAGGAGGGCCAATGGATCATGTAATGATGCTTAGATCAGACCAGTAATTTTTAGCCGTCTGATGCTAGGTTGCTGAAGGAGAGTCTGGGTGGCAACTCAAAGACGGCCATGATTGCCACGCTCAGTCCGGCCGCCAACAATGTAGAGGAGAGTTTGAGCACGCTGCGCTACGCCAAGCAGGCCCGCATGATCATCAACGTAGCCAAGGTCAACGAAGACACCAACGCCAAACTCATCAGAGGTCAGTCCCCTTTCCTGCCACTCCGGCTCTCCTCCACTTCTCCCTCCATCTCGACCGACCCCCCCTCCCCCCCCCCTACACACATCAATCATTGCTCCTGCTCCTTTTCAATTAAACTTCCGTCCAGCCTTGTCCTCAGGGCATATTTATGCACCGTCATTCACCTGGGGGCTAAAACTGTCATGCAGGTGTTATTCAAACGAGATTGCATTTGCAATGCATGCTGAATGCCATCAGATGGCACTGTTGTGAAGCCGAACAAGGGTTTTACAGTTTGAAAGGAACTCACTAACACAGAACGGAGACTTTGTTTGTTTGTTTATTTGTTGTTATGAGTTGTTTGTATCTTTTATTTTTGCTTAATTGCTGGGCCAGAGCTGAAAGCAGAGGTGGAGAAACTCCGGGCGGCCCAGATGAGCTTGCGGGGCGTCGAACCTGAGAAGATGCGGCTGTTCCAGCAGGAGATCGCGGCCCTCAAGATGCAGCTCACGCAGCAAGAGAGAGAAATGGCTGAAGTTCACCGGTGAGCACTGTTAGGTCTTAGAGTGCCTCTCACCATTTACCCTCCTGACTTCAAATGGGAGACTACAAGAGCCTCAGTACCAGGCTCTGAAAGAGACTACCCTGAGTTTGTGGCCCTGGTGAACTCCACACCATAGCACAGAATATCATCATATCACTGCACTCAACACTGCACAACAATTATATTTCACCATGATACAATATACACGATACATACAATATTTTGCACAGACTGAACCACCCACACTCTCCAGATAAATTGCACATGCTCATGTCATGTATTATGACAGGCCCACACAGACATTACTGATTATTACAGACGTTTAACAAATAAGAACTACAGTATATTGGTGTATCATACTGTATCTGCATTGCAAGGATGAGTGACATTTGCTGACACCGTTAACCCACTGTTTGAAATTAATTGTATCGTTTCCAAGACACTCTACAAAAATGTCATAATTCCTTAATGCTGATACATAATATCTGCAGGAGGTGGTAAGGCACATAGAGTAATGTGACAGCAAAGATCAATGCAGTATGTTCTAGTTTTGAGTCATGTCCTCGTGTCCTCTTTTTTCCCCAAAAATGTTGAAATGAAATTCTGACAACAGTTACCAATCAATCACCACTATCAGATCTAATGAATGGACAAAAAAAAATCTTGTTTGAAAAATTCTAATTCTACAGTATTTCTCTCTAATTTCTGCCAGAAAGAAGCATCACACCCACTGATTCTGAATGACACTTAATTAGCGTGATTATTTTACATCAAGCACATTTCAGATAGGGGGAGCTGTGGCGCAGGCTGCAGCATCCCATCCCACAACAGGACTACAGGTCCAGAGCCCAGGAATGACCCGGGGGTATTTATCAATCTCCAATCTCCCCATCTCTCTCACTCTAATTTCCTGTCTACTCCACACTGTCCTATCAATAAAAGCTGCAAACACACACACACACACACAAACACACACATGAAATATATAGTAGGCTACGAATACATATATAGCCTACTGTATATTTCAGATACAAAAGTGATGAGTGACAGGACGCAAGAGGAAAAGAGTTCAGGTGCATGGAGTTTGGATTAGGATTAGGAATTATGATTTAGGATTAGAGTTGAACTGAGGCCCCTGCACTTAAGACACTAAAGTGATAGACACTGCAGTAATTTCTTGTGTGAAAGTTGCTCATGAAGATTTTATTGAACCAGTCATTGTCAGTTATGGCGGAAACTTTGAACTCTGAAACAAAAATTGCGGAAGAACAAAAGTTTAACTTTTAAAGGTTTACAGTGTAATTCTTTAAATGCAAAATTGCAACCTCAGTAACCACTTCACAGTCTATTTTTTCCTTTGAGGCAATGCTCCCTCTAGCGCACGTCTTGGAATAATTTCACATGAAAATGCCATGTTGGCGCTGTTAGTACATTTTCCTGAAAGATTTAATAGCATGAGCTGCCATGTGTATAAGTTTATATGAGTTAACCGCTCTATTCCTGTTATAGGCAAAGGGACGACTCATTCTGACATTAATCACTCCAGACATTGTCAGTGAACCTGCAATATTGTAGCCTAAGGTAGGCCTATGCATAACCAAAGGCCTGTATTTAATGTAAGGGAAAGGGGACATATTTTCGCAGGCTTTTGTTACCAATATCTTTTGTCTGCATCCTCTTAGGCCAGACTAGTTAGGCTACCGTGATAGGGATGCCATTATCTCAACCTTCAGACGCGACAAGGCTGTTGTCTTATAATTTATTCATTACCCTTGGAAGTCATCTGACCTTTTCCGGAATCATGCTGGTAATCAGGATTTCTACAGTGTTTCACCTGTCACAGTTGTCTTCATTGAGAAATTTTAATCGGACTAACCGCTCTGTGTAAAGAGCATATGAAGACACCTTGCGCATGGGTGAACAGTTTTATGCGTAAAAACTAGGCAACTGTCATGTTTAAGGCAGTGTAGCAGGATACTGCTATTAGCCCCTCTATGACAGAACTCACTCCGATGTCGGAATGGACTGGGACAGAAAGCGACGATTGGAGGAGGAGCCCACAGTGTGATAGCGCGGCAGAGGACCCTTCATCCTTCAGTAGGCTACACCTGCGGATTTCAGTGGGTGCAGTGTGTTTAAAAAGGTAAACATCTCCCACGTTTCCGAGTTCACGAACCTCTGTGCCATGACCAATTAGGCCCATTTGAAATTCATACTGGACGACACATAGCCTAATACAATTCAACATGACAATTGGTGAGGACTGTGGGCTATGTCGTTTCAGAGTAAATAAATAGCCTATTTGTTTCTCTTTTTTCAGTACCCCTAAAATTAGACAAAATTTTGTCACAGACAGTTCCGTTTGTTGTTGGCCAAAAACTGCCAAGTCGTGGACTAACTTACCCTGCCAGTTGATGACAATAGGTCTGAAGTCCTTAGCTCTCCGTAATCAGTTGTTTCAGATACGTTGTAACAGAAAAAGACAAAGTAGCCTACCTGAAGCTTGATCAGGTAATCGACACAGCCTATAGTACCCATGTCCTAGTCGCGTCAGTTTCTGACTCTGACAAATGTAGGCTCCTAATAAGTGGAACATGAATAGAAATAAACTTGAGAAATATTACTTCTGCTTCAAAAGCCAAAGGACAGGTGATAGGGGAGGGAGAAGGACATCTCGTTGTCACGGTAAAGTGGCTGAACGGTGGCCGCTTTCAGTCAATTTTTTCAGCGAACTACGCCACGCTGTTAGGCACATTATAGTGCGTTATTAGCATGGAATATTTTCCTTAATTACGATTTTGAGTGACAGATTTCGAAGAGAGAATTTCAAACAGCCTTCATTTACACAAAGCAAACCTATAATAGGCCTACTTAAATAAAAATTATATATGAAGCCTTGTGGAAGATTTGTGAAATCCTTGAACAGGTGGGCTGAATAGTTGACTAGGGGAAAAAAGGTAGGCTATACAGAGATAGAGAGAGAGAAAACAGAGGTATATTCATTAGACCAGTTGTTGTATAAGTCAGGAAATCATAATTTAGCCACATTAAATCTTCAGTCTACCTGTGTACAATTCTAGCCTTCATAAAATGCATGTAGGCTGTGTTATACCATAGGAATATGGAAACCATGTGAATATTTACTCTAATAATAATGAACAGTCAAATACTTTGTAAGTAGACATTCTAATAATAAAAATTAAACAAGAAATTGGAGCCTTGCTTATTGATTTTGTCTGGTATCTCATGGCTTTATTCTCTAATTTGAATATTTGATTGAATTTATCTTTATTATATACTTTAAGAATATCATTATTAAAGACACTACTATTGATTTTACACTTTGATGCGATTCTTGATCCCTAGCTGTCCATTGTAATTCAACTGACATGCCTAACAGTAAATGACTTGATTTTGTGTTTTTAAAAGGAACTTGCAGGTCTTGTTGTTTTGCATTGGTGGAACTGTGATGATCAATAGGGATTATGTGCTTTTTTAGTATTGATTATGGAAATGTGAGACGGTGAATAGAATAAAGTTGGATCGTCTTTAGACAGGCATATGGCCCTGCGGTGATGGGGCATCATCTTGTAGCCCATAGAATCAGTGAAACAACACAATAACTCATGCATATTTTAGTATGTCTCCTATTTAGTATGTCTCTTATTATTCTTATGGGTCTTCTCATGGTAAAAAATGATGCGCAAGATTTTAAAACAGGAGTTCTGTGCTTGAGCCTCAAGCAGACGCTCACTCTATAATATTGCAGGATAAGGTTTAAGAGATGTGTGTGTTTCATTGACTTTAGCTTGTAGGCTACTCTGCAAGCTTTATTTACCTACAGTACAGTGATTAATGAACGGTGAGATATAGGCTGTCCACAGTCAACTAAAGTTAGTCACTGGTAACTAATGAAGAGTCAATTAACTGATAGGCTGCACTTTTCATAGGCTACAATACAAGCCACCTGTCCCTGCTGGACATAAGAATAGGCCTATAGCAAATGCTTCTCTTCAAATTTAATAAGTGAAAGGTAATTTTTTTTTTTTTTTGAAAAATCTTTATGCAAACAATTTTATTCACACAAGGTAGTGATTTTGTTGGCATTAGATTTATGAACAGTGAAAAATATAATTGAATATAATCTAAATCTATTTTAGCATTAACAGCCTAGTTTCCAAGAGATACCTTAACATACACAGTTGGTTTAAAAAGTTGTTTTATCAGATTGAGAAAAACAAAGCAATCATCACAGAAATAGCTCTGCAAAATGTGAGCTGATGTCAGTGCTTTGAAGACTTTATTTCCAGAATCTTTTTTTTGTGTCTACGTTTGTTGCTGTGTGTGAAAATGTGTATGCACGTGGATTTGTGTAGTGGGTTGTTTGAGAGCGCATAAGTCCCCTCCCTCTCTCATTCTCTCCCCTCCCCCTCCATTGAGCCAGCACTCTCTGTCTCTTTAAGTCCCACCCCCCACCCCCCAGAGCCAGCTAACAGCAGCTGCTCCATATTCATCAAACTCTTCAGTCTTAAAGAGCCCTATCCTTACCATGGGGAGAGTCATTCCTCTTTCTTGCTCTCTCACAGTCACCCCATCTCAGCTCTCTCTCTCTCTTTCTCTCTCTCTCTCTGTCTGTCCTTTTCTCTCTCTGTCTTGCATCCCCCCTCCCTTCCTACTTTCCTTTCCTTGTGTCACTCCTCTCTCTCTCTCTCTCTTTCTCTCTCTCCCCTCTCTCTCTCATACACACACACACACACACTCTCACAGGGAACCATACATTGGCTCACTCATGCTCACACCAAAAGGCGCGCACGCTCACACCCCTCTCTGACACATGCACTCATACACATTGTCTGACATACCTGTGCAGATCGGGGGGGTTGGCAACGTGCTGGAGGTGTTTTGTTTTCCTGGCTCGGGCCAGTGAAAGGGCACGACGTGCATTTTGTGGGAAGAAGCTAGTCTGAGTGTCTTTCCTTTATCCGACTCTCATTCCTGGAATGCTAAACCTGGACTGATGGACATTTCAGAACTTTGCATCCCTGATCCTCTCAACTATCATAACCAGTAGGTGCATCTGTCTTTTCTTCTCTCTGTTGTCTGTTTGTTACGCTTCCCGTTGTTTGCTCGTTTTTTTCTCCATGGTTTAAATTTGCTTGTTCACACGCATACTCAGTTTTTTTTTTTTTTTTTTTAAAGTGGCTATAATGATACTCTTTCAGATGTGTGTGTTTTCATAAAGGCCTGCGATTGCAGAGCGCATAGGAAATAACGGCTTCTTCTGGACACTTTTTTATGCTTTCGTTATAGAGTGGTACTTTGTTTGTACTTTCTTATCCCAGCTCAGTTTAAAGTTCAAGCCTGCTGTGACACGCCGGTAGTGTTTCATGCAAACTTATAGGAACTGTCATAGTATGACTTCACAGATAAATTAAGCCAGCTTTCGTGGTCTTGCTGAGGACAGTGCAGGTGTTAGCCGCAGGTGCAGGTTATCTGTTTACAGAAAAATTCGGTTTGGGAGCAGGTTAATAATTGTGACAGTTTTTACACTTTGCATTAAATGCATAGGCTACAGTAGTTGGTCAAATTGAGAGAGATAAATAATGACCCCCATCTTTCTTTTTTGCTTGCTTGCTTGCTTTTTATTCTCTCTCTTTGACTTGGATTCTTTCTCTTTGAGAGAAAGAGTGAAACCAAAACGAGCAGAGAAAGAAAAGAAAAACACACAAGCTTCCGAACAGCTGGTTTTGGATTACTCACTTTTCCACACCATTTTTGTGGAGGTAGAATAAATCAGAGCACATAAGATTAAGTGCATCTCATGGGGATTGGCAGGGATGAATTACATGCCTCAGTGTTTGTGGGACAAATGCAACCGGGTGGTGACCCTGTCAGGCTGGCCAAGCGAGCGGCATCGTGGCCAAGACACGGTATCCCATCCACAAAAGTTAGCTCAATCTGGGGCAGACACTGGCTGGCAGACAGGGAGGCTGTAGAGGCTCCTTGCGGGGCAGTGAGACAGTGGTTGTCCACAAGCAGGCAATGAAGTTTGTTCAGTTGACAGTATCATGGTATCTGGTCATAAACACGTTTAAGTCATTTATGCTGTTTTTATTTCCATTTTATGCACATACCCATTACTTTTTATTTCCCAGAGAGTGATTTTCATCTCTTAGAGGCAAGTAATTCACCAGAAGGGAATAATATATTTTTATGTTTTTCAGTGCAATAGCCATAAATGTACTTAAATAACAAGTGCATTCCAGGACTATTAGATAGGCCTATGTTCAGTCTTAACCACTTACGTGCCCAATATTTGTCCACACTGTATGATTTTAATGATGAGAAAGACAGCATGAATGAAATAGAAGTTGGCTAACATAACAAAATATTAAGACTGCTAATGCTGAATAGCATATTTATTTATTTATTTATTTACTTGCGTGCTTAAATACATTTCTAACACCTTTGATTAACAATCGCATACTTTAAAACAGACGGGGCTCAATTCAGTAAAAAGAAATGTATTTAAAATGGCTCTAATATTGATCTATTACCATACTGTAATGTTAACTAGTATATGCTTGGCTTGACGTGCCTCATTACCCCCTAAACCAGGCAAAAAGTTATCCACTATATGCCATAATCAGGTTAACCTAGTTACTAGTTATCGGCTGCCGTGTGTGCGCCTGTTGGGCTTAGTATCGCTTGTGTTACTTGATGTCTCTGGTACACATTTATTGAAATATTTCATCAAGGTTTAATTATCAAGCAGCCTATTTATCTGAAGTATTAGAAACTTTCATGCCCACAGATAATTTTGACATGCCCATGCACACACATCTGTTCTAACACCACAACATGAGGATAGTCACAAGATGTTTATGGGAGATTTAAAAGCAGCACATGAAAGCATCATTTAATTTTATTAAAATAAATTACAATGCTGTTTTTTCGACAGCTCAAATCTAAAAACCTTAAAACTATAGTCAAATGCAAAAATGGATCCACGATTTTGTAGTCTTCAGGTCTTGCTAATTGGAACAACCAGGTTAGATTGTTACAGCCACACAAAGTTGCTACAGCTAAGCAAAATTACAGTACGTCTGCAGCGGTAAATCACAACATTTGCATGAATATTACATAAAATGCCTGTTAAGCATTGCTGGTTTTGAATGAAGAATCTGTTGCAAGTAATATTGTTTTCATCACTGATATGACAAATGGAAATTCAATTTAAAAAGTAAAAAGAAAAAAAAAATGCTGTCATAAAATTCAATAATGGACAGACAGGCAAAACAACAATGATTGTGTGTTG
>JAUCNH010000002.1:8457657-8470347 GCA_032353275.1 Sardinella hualiensis | reverse complement strand
ACATCGCTGCAGAGGTGCACTCTCCAAACGCAACCTTGAGATGGTTTCCACGGCAGCAGGAACTGGGACAGATCGACTGACTCGACGACCTCCTCATGTTATTAAAAAAGATGAGGCTGAAGCATGGCACGGTGAGGTCTACTTAATCTCCAGAAACGTTTCCGTACTTTTCCAGGTATTCCATAGTGATGGATGTCCAGGTCTTTTACAGAAAGTTTTGTTCCTAGATAATTAAGCTCATGTCTGCTATATAAAAAAAATATATAGGCCTCCATGTGTTTTTTTCAAGACAGATACTATGGGTAAGAACAGAAGTACGTTTGGGGAACGATTGTGTTTCAGTGTTCAATGAGGCTTTGCCTCCAGAAAGCTACGGCAAGAAAGCCTCTGTGAGTCAAACTCATTTCGGACTAAATACAAATGAGGCATAGAAAAATGAGCTCATTTCAAAATGTCAAGCGTACTGTAGGTACTCTAAACTTATTAGTAAAAGGGACACGCAAGCCAAGCTGACTTCCCCTCTAAACGTTACCCAACAGTGATCATTACTGCACTGATTGTGTTAAGATAATGTCCCCGACAGGTCCATTTCATCGTCTAGGTCCATTTCAGACGATAGGCCTCGTTGGCTTTGGCCAGCGGAAAGTTGCCTTGTCTCACGAATCGCAGTCGCATTAAGGCCCTTAGGCCCACACTGGGACCAGTATCACACATCATAAATTCTCTAATATTAATTAGCTTCTGTAATTCGGGCATTTCCCTCTGCTTTAACTGACACCTGCCACATAAAATCCATGAGAGCCTAAATTCAGAGCAGGAACAGGAAGTGCACTGATTTGTGGGGGGTCGCCAGAGCTTGAGGAATGTTGCGGAGACTGATTTTAACTCTGAGGAAGCGAAGGAGTTGTGCTCTGGTATCGGGAGATAAAAACCGAGGCAGCTGGCTCGCCGCACTTCAGCAGGCTGTGCCTTTCCCGAAAGCTGACCATGCACAGGACCCGTTTTGGGGGGTTTGGTTCCGTCATGTGTGGTGGGATCGCCTTCGAGTAGTCTTGGGGTTAGCCTTTCAGCCAAGCCTCAGGATACGTGTCGAACAAGCAACTTTTGTTTGCCCATGTCCACTCCATCGCAGGCAAACGGGGCCGGCGAGCGCAGGATAAATTACCCCGTGTGTTTTGAGCTGAGAGACAGGGGGCCGGGGGCAGAGAGGTGGGCCAAAACGCAAGAGAAGCCGGCGTTCACCTCCAGGGCGAGCACTCAGATTAATGTGCTGCTAATGGAGGAGCTACCCACCCACACAACCCGTCCCCTGACACACACACACACACACACACACACACACACACACACACACACACACACAGCACACAGTGAAGTACTGTAAGGCAAAGCAGTTGGCTGCCTGCTAAGGCGGCACCTGAGGAGCAAAGTGGGAGGGGTTAGATGCCTTTCTCAAGGGCACTTCAACCATGGTCCACTAGTCAGGGATCAAACCATTAACCCTGCAGTTACAAGCTCAAATGTATGTAACACATCACATACAGAATGTATGTAACACAGCACAGCTGAATTACATCCAGCCCCATAAGGGGCCACACATCAGTATTGCCAACTGCTTACACAACTGCATGACCTCTGACCCCTAGAAGTCCTCCAGCACGGGGAGTTCTGGAACACTATAGGGCCTAACCAGGTAGGAAACACAGAGACGGAGAGAAAAGACCATTTTGGATGAAGAACATGTAATGGATGCCAGCTAGCTTAGCTGTGCGAGTAGAACGTTGGTAAACCTCCTTCCCGAAAGCAGCCCAGTCGCGCTAGTATGTGAATCTAGGCTTTTAGCTCACTCTCTAGCGCGCTGCACTCCCAGCTCGTGGTGCTGCGTGCTGAGTCGCAGGTTCGGGCCCGGGCGTGCGCAGGGCTGGACCGAGCAGAACCACGCAGGTTACATACAGCAGAGGTCATGAGAGGTCAAGAGGTCAGTGTCTGAAGCGCCTGACTGACCACTGTAGTCATGTGGCCCCCTGAGTTTCTGGGCTTTGCATTTAAGCGTCAGTCTGCTGGCAAATGTACAGTAGGTGTTGCATTAGGAAGGTGAAGGGCCTTTTTAGAGCCAATCTCACTGATGAGAAGTGGAACGAATCTGAATTGCATCTGGCTTCTTTCCTCCGTTTGCCATTTCCCACCATCTCTCAGGAGACTGGGTTTTATTACCGGGTGTTTAATTTAATAGCCTTCGGGGATGGGTGGGTGTTGAGAGGTATTTCAGTCGTACTGATCTATTTGTGACACCACACTGTGTCACGAAACACTCTGGATTGCATATCCTTTCCTGGACATATAATCTAGCCAACAGAATTTTTTAAGTACAGTAAATGGCAAAAGTCTTCTCATTTACACAGAGAACCCGCAGTGCAGATAACATACTGAGGATATACTGTAAGTGACCGTTGACTGTTAAAACTTACGCTCTAATCTGGTCATCTGCAAGGCCTTAAGAGTATTTGACCACAATTGTTCTTCTAGATGGCCTGTCTATGTTTGTTGAATTCTACCTGGGCTTGAGGTCCTTTTGGATAACAATCTCTGACTAATTTTAAATTATAAATGAAACACACACGCACACACACACACACACACACACACACACACACAACCAGGCAGCCCCTGCACACTATTATCCACCGTTCTCTATAAAACACGCAGGCCCTGCAATATGAGCATGCATGCACACACACACACACACAGCACACACACACAGCACACACACACATCACACACACACACACACACACACACACACACACACATACACACCCCTCCTTCCCAAGCCTCCTAACACCATGGCAGATGGATGGAATATGGAGCTGGGAAAGGTTTTACCTCTGAGGTGGTAACAGTGAAGCCACTCATTAACACTGAATTTACCACTTCGTTAGCGACGAGGCTTCCTGTTGAGCTGAGCCCCTCGTTGGTGATGTCAGATCCATGGAGCATACGTTTGTGGACTTAAGAGACTCACTTGGATTCCTCTTGTTGAATTGCACACATGTTAACAGAGAGAGAGACAGACAGACACACACACACACACACACACACAGACACACACACTAGCTTGTATAGGTAAGTGTGTTGTTTAAAAGTTGTCATAACATAGCTATTACATCATTACTCAGAATAGGCAGGTGTATAAAGAGAGATTTGTACCTGCCCCCTCTATTTAGAGGTGCAAGGTGGGCAGGGGCCAAGTTCCAGCTGAGGGAGGTGTGTTTACTTTCAGCAGGCAAGCTGTCCAGTATTTGTATGTGTTAATGTACGTGTGTGTGTGTTTGTGTGTGTAGTTGGATCTGTGTCCATCTTTGGGTCTGTGTAAGCGTTTGTGTGCGTGTGTGTAGTTGTGTGTGTCCGTCTTAGAGTCTGTGTAAGTGTGTGTGTGTGTGTGTGTGTTTGTGTGTGAGAGAGCCTTTGTGATGACATGAGGTTCTGTGTACAGTGGCGCATGTGTACCAATTTGTCAGGATGGAAGCAACAGCGGCCTCGTGCTGGGATCCAGCTTGGCACCATCTGAGAGTGCTAAGACATAGTCCAATCTCATTGGTGGTGCACTCCCTTCTCCCATGGAAATTGGTCAATTTTAGCAAGGAGGCTGAGAACTTCTGAGGGGTTTGGGGTGGAGTGCTGGGGGGGGGGGGTGATGATTGGGGCAGGGAAGGAGTGGGGTGTGGCAGGTTACCTCCCTGGGGTGTATACACATGATTAAGCCCCCCACCACCTACAGACACACACACACACACACATACACACACACACACACACTTCCAGTGTGTGTATCCAAAGGGGAGCTCTATAGCCTGGAGGTGGTGAATAGAGGTGGTGGTAGAGATCTTGTAGGGGTGGTTGTAGGGGGTGGCTGTATGATGCTCAGAGTGATGAATGCCCCTCCTGTCACCCTTTTACTCCCACCCATTCTCCATTTGGGCAAACAGTGGGGGGACTAACAGGGCCTCCACTGTGCAGCCACCGGTTCTTTGTGTTGGGGAAAGTTGTCATTTCACACGTCGGCAGTCGCCAGGATAGCACCTGCATGAGGTGCTGGCGTCTGCCCGATACGCACATTACTGTTTTAATTCCGCTGTTGTCAAATGGTCCCAGTGTCATTTTTAACCTCTTTCCCCCACCCTCCAGGCTGACTTAAGGAGCGATCTGTCACTCGTAAAGCTTGTAGAACTAATCATTCTCTCTCTCTCTCCCTCTCTGTCTACCTCCCTCCCTTTTCCCTCTGTGTCTCTCTCTATCTCTCTTTCTCTCCTCCTCCTTTCCCAGACTGTTGAGCCAACATGGCTGACATAAAGCCTAAAGCAGAGGAGGACAAAGAGGGGGACACGATATCAGACAGGCCCTGGCGTCGGCTGAGCTCCCCCTCCCCTACCGCCCAGAGCAGAGCACCCACAGGTCTCTCTTCAGACCCTGAATACAGGCCTTTCAATGGACCCCAGCCAGAACCAGTGTCACCTTCAGGAGGGATTAGCAACAGACCTCCTTCACATTCCAACCAGGAGGGGCCTCCGCACCCACAGGAAGAATCAGACGGCGATTCGACCAATGGCAGTGGCCCCAACACTGTGGATGACGTTGCCCCACAGGTCACCCCGAAATTCTCTACACGTCCCAAGTTAGACAATATCAGCTCTGCAAAAGACAAAGTAACGGGGGAGTCCCCGTTTGCTAAAAACAAACCCTCTCCTTATGTCAAGTCAGAGGAGGCCTCAGTGTCTGATGTGGCATCTGACAGTGATAATAGTGATCTTGAGGTGCCAGGTCCGGAAGAGCCACATAAGCGTTCACTCATTGACTCTGCCGGCCAGAACCGGACTGGAAGGGGGGCGATTGATGGGAGATCCTTGTGGGACTTTGGTTCAGAGTCCTCAGAGAGCTCTTCGGACGACTGTGAGGAGGATTTGACTTGGGAGCCGCAAAGCGAATTCATGCACTTACTGTGGACCAGTCCCAAGAGAACAGAGTCCTCGTCGTCATCGATCAGTCAAAGCCGCAGGAAGAGGAAACTGAACACTGTGGATAGGGCTGGAGATGGCGGCTTTGTTCCCTCTGCCAAACAGCCCCCGACTTATGATGGTTCTGACGACAATGACTTGGTGGATAGCAAAGAAAGCAACGCCAGGAGGAAGCCTGTTGCCAAATCACCCGTGGCCCCCCAGTTAGACTGTAGTGACGAAGCAGTAGACACAAAAGAGCACTTTATCAAGAGCAAATCGACGCACGAGGGGAAAGACGCCGAGAGCGCAAAACTGAATCATGCAAACACGGAATCGGCACCGGTGCCCGAAGCCGATGGCGAGCCTTTGTTCTTCCCCTGCACTAAGTGCAACGTCAACTTCAAAGAGAAGGCCCACTTGCACCGCCACATGCTACATCACCAGGCGCCGCCCAACGCCAACGCGCCGCGGCCCTACATATGCCGCGAGTGTGGCCGCTCCTTCCGCGACGGCAACGCGCTGCAGAAGCACATGGTCATCCACCAGGCGCGGCGGGAGCGGCTCATGGAAGAGATCAAGGGCCTGAGCGAGCTGCAGGACGAGGGCCGGCAGGCCCGGCTGCAGTGCCCGCAGTGCGTCTTTGGCACCGACTGTGCAAAGACCTTCGTGCAGCACGCCAAGACGCACGAGAAGGACAAGCGCTACTACTGCTGCGACAGCTGCAACCACATGGCCACCACCCCGCAGGAGCTGGAAGCACACCGGTGCACTGCCCACAACGTCAATCACGTCCACGCGGGCGCCGCTCACGCGAAGCGGGCCGAGGGACGCGAGGACTCGGAGACCGGGACCAACCGTGTCACGCTGTTATACTGTAGTATATGCCCCTTCAGCACACAGAATAGGAATATCCTTAAAAAGCACACCGAACTAATTCACCGACAGCCATATTTTGAAAAGAATGAGAAGGAGGCAGGCCAGGAGAAGGAAGAGAAGGAGAAGGAGGAGGAGGAGGACGAGGCGAAGCCAGTTAGTAGATTTGCCGAGCCGAAGAAGCCGGGGTTGGACCTGTGCAGGTTAACCAACCAGGCCAAACCAGGCCACTCTCGCCTGTCACAGCTGAGGCCAAAGCTGAATTCAGAGACGCAGGCTCTTGGGAAGGGAGATGCGTCGCCCTTTTGGTCAGACGGCATCGCTGACCTGTGTGTGCGAAACCGAGTCATGCAACAAAAAGACCGGAAAGGTCTCAGCTTGCCGCTGTTCAAATGGGGCTTTGGCAGCTCAACAAACAAGCTGTCATCAGCCCTCCCGAGACTTGACAAGCCAAGCAAATTATCTCCCTCACCGACAGCAAGAATAGATGTGACAACAGGCCACCTGCATGACGAAGAGGGCAATCAGGAATGTGCAGCGCTGAAGCCAGGAGACGGGGAGAAAACAAAACATATTAGTGATTCAGATGTGTGCTCAAATGCCAAAATGGACAAATCCGCTGAGGATATCTGTCAAAATCACAAAACTGACCATGAAAGCGACAACAGTGTCATTCCGAGCAGTAAAGAATTGCCATCCCAACCAGTTCCCCACAGGACAGTGTCCAAAAGGAAAATGTCCATCCCGTATCATAACACTCTCAAGCCAAAACCAGAACCAATATCACCAGTGCTTACGGAAGATGACGATGACGACGATGATGATGATGACGACGACGGCGATGAATACGATGATGAAGATGATGATGAAGACGACTCTTTTGATTTAAGAGATTACTCATCCACTTTCCTCAATAGGAGCTCCACTGACGGCAAGCTAAACTCTTTTGTGTCTCCAAAACCCCTCTATCTTCCCAGGCCTTGCCTGCCTGTCCATAAGGACATCCTCCATTCCAATGGCTCAGAGGACGAAGAGGAGAGCGATTGCGACGATATCCAGGACCTGGTCATCAAAGAAGAATGTGAGGAGACCGCAGTGAGCCTGGACGATGTCCCGTCCACGCAATCAATGCATGGGCCATTTTCCGACCTCCAAGGGTCTCCGTCTTTCTCCAGTGACAGGAAGACCTGTCCTTACTGTCCTGCTGTGTTCGAGTCCGGGGTGGGATTGTCCAATCATGTACGTGGACACCTACACAGGGTTGGACTGACCTACGACGCCCGGCACATGGTGTCGCCTGAGCAGGTAGCCTCTCAGGATCGGCAGCCACGAATACGGAGGAAGGCGCCCTCTACTATCACCCGCCGACTCAAGAAAGGTATTCTAGAAATTAATTGATACGTTTTATTTTTTTATCAATTATATTTCACAACAGAGCGACAAGTGGAAATGATATGAATTCATCTTACTTTATTTCAATGTGTTCTCAGTTTTTTAAACTTCTTATTGTTGCTACATTACATGTCAAGGCCCCTTTTCCTCTTTCTGAACACACACCTACACAGTCACACACATTTACCGACATGCAAGGATGCCACTTGTTTTATTAATGTGAATATCTATTAGGCAATCTAATCGATCAGTATGCTTTGTTTTTCCATAAGAAAAATGAACACAGTGAAACAATAATGTCAGCTTACTTTTCATGTTCTGGGAAAACAATTATTGGCCAGGTGCAGGTTTTACAAGCCTCTCTAAGCCATGCAGTTTCAAATAATTGAAAAGAGATCTTCCTGCCAATCTATAATGTAAGAGCCATATGGTTCTGTATTGAATTGAGTCACACTGTCAGATGTATAAGGTCAATATCATTTATGTATCAATAACTATACCAGCACCACCATGCACTCCAGCGGTCACGTATTATTACCATTCCAGTTCCCATAAGGAAGTGACACATTCACCTTCTCTTCCTCATGAAACTGTATCTAGGTTAACCAGTTTTAAATACCAAATGATTTCATTATTGTTTTTGAAAGAGACTTAATTAGCATTTTAAATCCCGCAAATCTGCAATTCCAAATTAATCAAGTGACATTAACAATAAATTATGCTTTGCCCTTTTGACTCATCTGGCCTTGCAACACAATTATTGCTGAATGAGTTAACTTGTCACTCCTCACTTGTGTATACTATCATTACATGTCTGGATTTAACCGTTTCGAAGTATAAAAACTGGACTCCAGAAATGCCCATGTACTGTAGGCCTATCATATCCCCCGCAACAATTGCTGAGTTGTCAAACCTTATAGCTGTAGAAAGCACAGACAATAGAAAGTGATCATCAGTTCATCCCACAAAATACACCTTCTTGATCATTTTGTTGTTTGCCCTACATCTAAAACTAGCAGCGGTGCTTCTTCCAGTGAGCTTTGGCAAGATGTGCCTCCTCCCATCTCCCTACCTATCTCATATTTATCTTCAAATCTCTCTCTTTCTCTCTCTGTCAGTTACATTCATTGTCCTTGATGGTTGCTTTCAACTATTAAATCATTTCCCCCTCCTCTGACAGCAGTGGACAAGCCTGAGACTCAGACAGAGCACACGTGCCCGCTGTGCTGGGGCTGGTTCGACACCAGGACGGGCCTGTCCAACCACGTTCGTGGCCACCTCAAGCGCATCGGCCGAGGCCTAGGTTCCGGTGGTCCGGGCTCCAGCCGCTCGCCGCTCTGCATCCTCAACGATCTCCTCAGGGATGAGACGGAGCACCGCAGCCTGCTGGCACTGCTGGGCCGTCGGCCCTCCCACTCGCGGCCCTTCGTATCACAGAAATTCGCCGGCAGCGATGGCCTCTTTCTCACCCCGACCGGCGTCCCCGTCAAGGTCCAGCACTCCAGGGCTCGGGTCGGAGCCACAGCCGGGGCCAGAGCTGCCGGAAGTGGCGGTGGGGGCGAACCCAAGAGCCGGCTGTGGTCCGGGGAAGAGGCGGTGGAGTGCAAGAAGAAGGAGAAGAAGGTGGTGGAGGAGGAGGAAATCCGGATGGAGGACCACAGGGTTGTGGATAGAGCCCCGTCGAGCACGCTGGTGGAGCTCCTGAGGAGGAGGAAGCAGGAACGTGAGCTGGAGATAAGGGACAGGCAAGCCCACGCAGCCAGGCGTCAGCTTCCCATCAGCCCGGCCAGGGAGAGCATCGGCAGGCTGGCCGCCCTCAAGCCAGACCCAGGCTGGAGCCAAGGTATGGTTAGGTCACAATGGGGGGGGGGATCAGATGAGTAATTTGCAGTCCTTGCTATATATTAAAATATTCAAAGTATATCAAGCTGAAATGTTATCCAGTTGATTTTTTTTTTATTTGCTCTTTAAGTGAGGCATACAGGAGATATTTCATTCCTGGAATGCTTATTGCTTGCTTTTAATCTTTTGATGTTTTTTGGATAAAAGTCTTTCAGTTACAACTCAAGGCTTAATTACAAGATGCCTTTGTTATGTCTCTAAAGATTGCTGGAAGTTAAAAACGTAAATCAAACTAAATGAAATTGAAAGTGTAATGGAGATCCTTTACTCTGATGTGCCAAACGGAGCCGTTATTTTGACATCACTCAGTGCTGAAATGACAGACAACTCATCTGTTCTACTCTCTGAAACACAACCCTTTGTCGTAGCAAACACAATCTATCTCTCTTTTTTAAATGACAGCTGAGCATATGATTGGCCTTGTTCCTATTGATGTGGAATCAAAGGAGATGTGCTACGGCTACGTGTCTACTGTGTGATGCATGAATCATGCGGCTCCCAGAGAATTCTATCACAGGTTATCTTTAAGAACTATAATTCACATCATAGACCCTTAGCCACTACCTTTCCTCACACATGGTGCATAGGTTAAGAGCAGCAGCTGGCCACAACTATGGGAAGGTAGAAAGGACAATTTTAAGCCCATTGATCTTTAGGCTTGATCAGTCTAGTCTGCCACTTTAGGCAGAGCCTCAACCTTCCTGAGTTCCGTAAGCCCTCTGTGGATGTTGTACGTCCCCTAGCTTTTCATTATTTACAGGAGTTCATTGTAAATCATGCCATTTCAACCACAGCTAGGTGCATTAAATAGGAATGATCAGCGCCTTGCTCTGCAATGCAAGTTTCCAGAGAACCCCAGGCGTCTCCAGGCACATCTGCTAGCCAAGCCATCACAGATACAGGGAAATGCGGTGATACTGGGGGGTGGGTGGAATGGCTGAGTTGAGGGAATGGTCGGGGGAAAAAATGGAATTGGAAAAAAGTTTGCCATCGGTGGAATTATTGTAACGTGCACAAAGAGAATAAATGTCACCAAAAGTGCGTTTGAAATTGAAATGAAAAGCCACGGTGGGGCTTTGATGTGCGAGCCGTGCAGCGCGTCAGCTGTGTGTACACACCTTTTGTTTCATGTCTGTCCAAATAAAGAGTTGCGCTCCCGTGTGCTGAAAGATGTTAATGAAGATTTAAAATGTCGCATCATTATTTATTTATTTATGTGAGGGTTTGAATCGTCCATCTCAATTTCCGCATGATTTCTTTACAATCGATTGATTCGTTCCACCACATCCATTTAATCAAATGTTCAATTCCTGAAGCACTTGCGATTCATGATTGTTGTGTGCTCAGAAATGCGACAGGAATTTCAAACAGATCTACTTTTTAAAGTGACACTTTAAATTGGACAGTCCTTCAAACCAGATTCTTCCTTTCTTGTTAATTTCCAGACAAAATCGAAATGCTTTCATTTTGAAAGATATTTTCTGTCAGGCACTTTTCTTTATGCCCACTGGTGTTGAAAGGCTCGGTGAAGGAATTTGGATGTTATGTTTTAAAGACATTACAATAATTAACCAACAAAACACTTCATTTGTCTCATTTTATTGTCAGCAGAACAATTCACAACTCGTTTGAATATATTTTAGCTTGTCACAGTGGTAAAAGGGAGTGAGGTGCCAAGGCAGATGTTTTTTGCCGATTAGGTGTGAAACGACAGAGTAGTTCTCACTGTGGATTTCACACCATCACTGAAAGATACTTTTTTGTCTCTTACTAGTTTTTTTTTTTGGCTCCTGAGGGACAAGTTATATATGGTTTTGGGTAGTAATTTTTGACAACCTAAGGCCATTTTTAGATCCCGTTACACTTTTTTCCTTAAAAAAAAAAGCGTTCTCCTTCATGGCTTTCCAGCTCCGAAAATGCCCCTTTGGAACGTTTTCACAGCCTGACATTCTTCAGCACTGTCACGACAAAGTGAAGGATCTCAGCGCAGGATTGTTGCATGGCTGAAGCCACAGCTTCACTAGCTACCAACACTAGCTCTCTGAGTCCCTTAGGCCTTCAGCAAGAGGTGATATCTTACAATTATGACACAATGACCCAAAACAGCTTGTAATTAAACAGCTTGGCACTGTCGACCCTACAGCCCTCTTTACATTTAAGTTTTCAAAAGGAAGAGAGAGAGAGGAGGAGGGGGGTGTGGGGTGAAGCACACTTATGCCCTCGCCGTCTCTGACTCCTTGCCTGGAGGTGAAAATAAGCCCCCTGGAGTCATTAGGTGGTGATAAACATTGCCTTCAACAACACCTCCTGAGCCAGCGAGTGCAAAATAGAGCGATCTCTTGGATATGAAAACAGATGGAGGGCGAGGTGAAGACACTGGGGGAATAGCACTTTTACACCAGCGTCTCCAAGTCTGCACCAGCACGCTACCACCAATCTTAGCTAAAGATGACTCCAAACATCTCGACTGTGCTTGCCCCTCTCTACATACTGTACCATGCACTATCTGTTAAATAGATGGCTTCTTTACACTGCAGTTGAAAAGGGCGTTGTTGGTTTATCAGGTAAAGCTGACGAATATAACGTTAGACGAATATAACAGCTATATTGGAAATTAATTTATGTTCATTTTTTCTCTTGTAGGAAAGGCTGATGTGAAGAAAGTTTGCATTCATTGTAACACAACCTTCCACAGTGCCGTCAGCTTATCCAATCACCTCCGAGCATATGCTCGACGGAAGAGAGCTGCCCAGTTGGATGGGACAAGTATGCATTCATTCACATCGTTATGTTTATGTTTTGCTATACTGATGCAGTTCACTACTTCACACGCATATTGTCCTTTCCTTGCATGTTGCTTGCAAAAATGTTACTGTTGAATCTGAATCACTCTGTATGCGTTTGTACCTTGCAGCCTATGATTGCAAACAGAAGAAGCCAAGATCAAGGCCAGGGCCAAAGAAGAAAATGTTCTCATTGCCACACATGCCAGAAGAGATCTACAGACTCACCTGCAGGTATACATTGTCTTCACATACAGCAATAACCACTGGAGTTTCAGATTCAGCTTCAATTGAAATCTAACGAACAATACCTTTAAAATGACACTTCCTTTGAAGAATTTCCCTAGCTAAATTACAATATTAAAAATAAATGGTTTAAAAATGTTCCTATCTATATGCTCCCAAGTATGCCAAATGCAGCCCTATATGTACAGACGCAGTTGGATGCGAGATATTTTGTTGCTCTGTCAGGATTGGGTAGCAATTTGGTAGAGCGTTTGGTAAAGGGATGTTGTATTGCGTATAGGCCTCATTACCAGGCCAATGTTGTAGTCATGCTGTTTGCTACAGGCCTTTATCTATCAATTACATCTATCAAACCACCCCAGAAGTAGGTCAAGGGTATCTCTTGATTGCTGGCAGTGAGAGCCTGTCCTGTACCGATCATTAGGCTCCCTCGTGAGTAGGCATTTTGCCAGCTGCTGGGCATATAACAGCGGTGTTTAGATAGCCATAAATAGTACCCA
>JAUCNH010000002.1:8096500-8108904 GCA_032353275.1 Sardinella hualiensis | reverse complement strand
ATTAGCCTAGCTAATTCTGTGGTTGGGTTAGAGAGTGTGTGTGTGTGTGTGTGTGTGTGTGTGTGTGTGAGAGAGAGAGAGAGAGAGAGTAGCAGTCTTTGCTGTAGGTTTGTTTGCACAATGCAGAGAGATATTATTTCTCTTGACTTGGCCCTTAATTCACAGAAGTGTGACCTACCTTAAGCTCAGTAAATTAGGAAAACACACACTAGTTTAAACACAACAAGTACCATGTCAAGATCTGGGATAAGGGCCACGGGTTGCGTTTCTGCACCATAACAAATTATAAGGCTCTTTAAGTTTAGTAATAGAAACTTCAAGAGAATGTCATGAGGAATGCGAGGGAGCATGACTTGAGCAAGGCCTCGTTTCCAAATTCAAAAAATGTACAAAGTTTAATTTAGATTTGCGGTTTATAAAAGAGAGTGTCAATCCAACTGAACCTCTGACAAAGTTATTTTGAACACCAGGAAAGGTACAAATGACAAACAAGGAAGAAAAATAACCTAAACATTTGGCTCCTTGTTGTAAGCATGCTCAAACACGATCTACAATTAAGCATCACCACAGAAACAAATGGGTATATTTATGCAACATACTCTGCAATATACATTGGAACGAACAAACATTCCTAGATGCGATTTTTGACATTTGGCCTCATACAATTACAGAGACAGAAGCATGTGGTTAGCTACCAAGAGTCTCCATACTATATTTAAATCAATTAAGTCCCCGAATCATCATATACAGCCCTGTGACTTTTAGAGCCACAAATACACAACTAAAGAGCCTAAAAATTAGTGGTGTGTGTGTGTATGTGTGTGTGTGTGTGTGTGTGTGTGTGCGTGTGCATGTGCATATGTGTGTGTGTGTGTGTGTGTGTGTGCATGTCTTCAATTTTCAAAAATTTGTTCCGACGAAGATGTATTACTTTGGCCATTTGACCATTGCTGGTTTGCATTTCCAAAGGCACCTTTTTCTGTCCAGCCACAGCTGCCTATCTTCACCTGACATCTCCAGATGCTGGAACTAAGTGTGCCTGGCAGCCCTGGAAAACATTTCCAGTCTATTCATCCTCATCCTAATCGCCACGTAGTGCTGACAGGCTTTGTCATTACGCGACCCCCTCCCTATAATTCCCTCTCAAACTCCAAGCAACAAATCAGACTCACCTGAGATCCATGACAATTTTGACAAAGGTCAACGGTGTTTCAAAAAAAAAAAAGAGCCAGCAACCTGAGAGGAATAAACAGGTAAATGTTGAAATAAGGCCAGGCTGGGTTTTACAGCTGTCCATGAATGATGACAGAATAATGTGCATTGTTCAGATCTGGATGAACACACTTGACTGTGTGGTCAGAATTGGACAGGCGACTGAACGTGTCGGCGGCCGTTAACTGAACTGCAGTTATCTGTTTAAAGGGTTGAAATTGAGCACGTTCCAGGGTCGTTATTATGTTTTCCACCCAGTCTGATCTGTGCACAGTAGCTAATTCTGTGGGTTTCAGTGGACGGACGCATACAATCAACACATGTGAATGCCATCTGGGCTCTTGTCTGTGTTTGATTTCTGAGCGCAGAAGTTATTTTTCATGTGGTTCATTTTATAGCCAATATGTCCACATCTAGAGTTTTGATGTGTTTTTTCCTCCCTCCCCCGTCTCTGTCTCCCCCTTGCTTTCATATTTTAGGGAGAGAGATATGTTTTGCTTTCGATTTTTTTCTTCATTTTCTTGAGGTTCTGCCAGCACGGCTTGCTGCTTGCTTTTAGGAAAGGAATAAAAATACCTCCCCGCAAGATGATAAGACTTGCTGCAGATTGAATCCAGCACGTCTTTAATTTTCATAATGTACCTTCACACTGTAGGGTGACCAATAAAAGTGGAAAATATAGTTGTTGCCGGGGTCGGGATGGTAGCAGCAGCAGCAGCAGACGCTTTTACATGCCAAGAAGAATATGTCTCTGCTGAGGTGTGTGCACACACACACACACACACACACACACACACACACAATACACACACACACTTGGCCACACAATCTCTTAAACAACATTGCAGAGTAGGAGTGTGCAACCCTGGGGAGAAATTTGCTTTGCTCATGCAGCTGCCCATGTGAACTGTTTGGAGCTGTTAAATCATAATTTGCAGGAGAACAAGGATCCAGTGGTAGCCTTGGATGGATGTTGAGATGCCCTGAAGTAGCTTGGGGAAAAGAAGCCTCCAGTGGCGCCGCTGACACTGGCAACCAAGACTGAGTAATTGACTGAGTGTCTGCTATTGCTATGACATTTCAATCATCCATACAATAGGCGGTCAGATTCTTATTTTTCCCCACCAATTCATGACTGCCAGTGAAATATGGTGGGAGCCAGAATAACCGTCCTCAGGTAGACCTTGAGTTTTTTTTTTAGTTTTTTTTTTACGTTCTTTCTTTTCCTATTTTTCACCAATAAAAAGCAGTGCATGAAATGAAGCAGTGCATAGAAAGAGCTTCCAGAAACCAGTTTCCTGTCAACTGAATGACTACATGGTACCTCTGATTCTCTGTCACCTCTATCTATCATGGTCCTGACCCCTCAGGCCCTGTGTCACTTCTCTTATCCATGAACTGAGAGGGACACTCGGCTTGCACTGACAGGAGGGGTAGGTGGGACATGTGTTTTGACATCATTTCCTCTAAATGACAGCCATCAGGATCCAGCTCGCTGGAGCCCTGTGTCTTGGCTGGCCTGAAGGACATCTAGGGGACATGCTGTCAAGTGTGTGTGTGTGTGTGTGTATGTGTGCCTGTGCTATGGCAGTCGGTCCCCCACCTCTGACGCATACCTGCGATGACATCTTCATGACCTTTTCTCATAATGCCAGCGGGAGGCGGGCAGGGCTCATTTGACACAAATCACCCCACAGCTTCATTGTGTGTGCTGCATGCCTTGAAAAGAACCCGTCGTTAAGGTTCCTCCCCCGTATGTCTGATGGTATTTAGCCGAGTTCACATGTCAATTCGTACCCTGTCTCAAAGGATAGGAGAAAAATATGTTTTTAACAACCTTAACAACTCTTTTGAAACAGAATTTTTCGAATCAATTTTTTGGTACTTTTAATCGGTGAAGTGAATGCAGAAATACTGTTTGATGCGTTTGATTGTCTGATGAAAGTCCTTGATATCACAAAGGAATAACAATAATGGAGGTTAATTAGTTGGCCCCATTCACTCATACACACAGGGCTACATTAAGACCGAGGTTCAAGACACAATACAAGGAGAGAGATTCAGATTCATCTTTGCCTTAAAGAAGTTGTGTTATTCAGACATGCAATAATGTAGTTGTCCTCACCTTTTTCAAGAGTTGTCTAGTCTGACAGTACAGTAGGTAGCATTTTATAATAAGTAGGCCTACTCACCATGAAACATTTATCATGCATTTGTTATCTCTTAGTTAAAGTAACATCAAAGAAGTTTTTCTACCTTAAAATAATGTTTCAAAAATCATTTTGATGGTGCACCAACTCTTAACAGGATGAAATTAAGGGGGTTCTGCCAAACGCTTTGTGGTCCTTTAGCGTCTAGAGCAACTCTCAGCAACTTGGCTAACTCAGGTGCTAAACCTGTAGTTATGTGTATGCGTGGATGCCAATGCGCCTGCGCTGTTCACTAGAAAGAGAAAAGTTCTATTATTTTTATGCATGCAACTTTTGGTGGAAAGCGCTCTTCATACATCCTAGTCTACTTCTTGACTACATCCGCTCAGGTCTTACAATTATTACGGAAATTCTTAATTCTGCAACACTCTGTGGACATAAGGGCTTCTGAATTTGTTGAGCTTCAGCTTGTAACAGAGTAAGTTGGAGGTAGACGTTCAAAACATTTACAACAGTCGTAACAGGCAATTACACAATCAGTGTGGGGACCCCGGAAGCCTAACTCATGACAAAACTTCCTTGGTGTTGCTTGAAAGGAGAGGTTCGGTGTCAATCAATCCATAGCCCTGTTGTTAGAGGTCACTGAATGCTATCTGTAGCAAAAAGAATGAAAAAAAATTGATGCAACATAGGCCGAGTTATAGACCAATAACTATTGTTAACTGAATGGGGCAAAGCGAAATGAAACTGAAAGTAAGACACTATGCCCCATTCACTTAGAGTTAGTTGCCCGGTTCATTATTCGGTCTGTGTTGTATCAATTTTTTTCGTTCTTTTTCTTTTATCTTGAACAACAGAGCTATAGATTGATTCACAACGAACTTCTCCTTTAATAATGAGCAGAATACTAATCAGATGGTCTCATGCATGTGAATTACTAAGGGAAAAGAAAAGACAGATGGGTGGTCACTCAACTGCTCAGCTCGTCCGACTTGGAGAGGTTGCGACTGCTGCTGCCGCGGTTCTTGTTGCTGCGGCTCATGAAGGAGGAGCGGGCGTCGCTGGGGCTCCAGCCGGGTAGCGTCATGGTGCCCCCCTTGGCGCGGCCCGGGACCGTATCTAGCAGGTCCTGGCAGCCCATGAGCCTCACATCCAGAGTACCTGTCAAAGCACGCCCACACGTAATCCCGATGCTAAATGAATGGATGGATTCTGGCTTATTGTGTTGCCTTAATCATGAAGATATGTAAACAGAACATATGCTGTACATAAACAACTCAATTAATCACAGGATCAGGGGATAACAATTAAGAGGAAGACTCCACTCCCTGCCATTTAAAAGGAGGGTATAAAATAGCTAGGCTTAATATAATATGGCTATTCAAATCTCACATGTCCGTATGAGTCAGTGTGTGTGTGTGTGTGTGTGTGTGCGCGTGTGTGTATGTGTGAACTCTTTCACAGGTGAGAGAAGCTAGTCTTGGATGAGCGACAGGGCGTGCGTGTGTGTGCATGCCCGCTGTCAATCCCGCTGCCGCTGCCTCTGACTCTGACGTACCAGTGAGCGCAGCCGGCTTGGCCACCGTGCTGTACTGGGTGTGTGTGGAGATGATGCTCTGGCGCGGGCTGAGTGGCGGCGACACGGCCATGGCCAGCTCCTCCTTGACCTCGCTGATCTTGGGGTGGTTCTTGGGCAGCTCGCTCAGCCGCTGCTCCAGAGAGTACTTCAGCAGGTCCAGCTTCTGGCTGGAGTCATTCAGCACCGCCTGGGCCTGAACAACAGAGAGGAAAGGAAACAACGTAAGGAAAAGAAGAAGAAGAAAGAAAGAGAGAGAGAGAAAGAGAGCGAGAGAATGAAAATAAATTGAGAGAGAATTGACACACTCCTAATATCAAACATATATTAGGCTGCTTTCCTGATGCTCTTGCCATGCACACCTGTCATGCACAAGGGGACACTTCCTACTACTTCTGGTAAGTCAAACTGATAAGTCATCAGGCAGACTAAGCTCCATCTACAGTAAAGGCAGACCGTGTTAGAGGCCTACACGATAGGCAAAGGGACTTGCAGGTGTCTAGTGTCTCACAAATGTTTTTATCTCTTCATGGATGGGTGTGCATGGAGAAATGGTCAAAGGTCTCAAACTGCAACCACAGTAGCACTGTCCTCTGGCAGGTCACACCTGGATTCACTGATACCCTTGGCAGCAGAAGCCGGCACGCACGCGCACGCGCACGCGCACACACACACACACACACACACACACACGCACACACACCCCCTTGTCTCACTGTCTGGACTGCTTTGCAGGCACCATCTGCAAGTTCCCATGTGTGAACACACGTGCGCACACACACACACACACACACACACACACACACACTACAGACGCAGCCATTTGAGGTTCCCTCGTCATTTGCATTGCGCAGCCTAGACCAAAAGAGAAAGAGCTGACAGTCTGCGGTGGACCTATGGGACACAGAGGGCTGCAGTATGCCGCACTCCCTCTAGAACATTCCATGTAGGCGTGCGACGTCGACACCAACCAACACGAGCCTGACTGCAACATTTGACACGGCGTTGCAACTCAAGTCTGCTGGTGGCTTTACAGCGCCGCAGGCTATGGACGGCAACCGTTGTCTGTGACACACGCGTGTGATATTCATCTTCATTATCCTAAGGGTCAAAGGAAGACCCGGCTATGCTAAGATCATAAAACAAAAATAAAACCTCCCGCGGGTCATAAACCTCAAAGCATGAGGATGGTCACTCACTGGGTTTAATGTTGTGACTGCAAATACACGTCAGCATTTCTAGTAATAGCCTTCTTGAACCTGCTGTTGGCTACTAGCAGCCAAATATTGTGTGCAATCTGGACAATCTGTCGGGAGTGGCTATTTTTGGAAACAGATCTGAGTTACACAATGTGGAGTCACTGCATATAGAGGCTCCAGTAAAGATGACTCAGCACATCTTTATCAGTCTGACTGCGGTATTTGCATCACAAATCCGTCTCATTGAACGCCTCAGCAATGTAGCGCACCACTGTGTCAAGTTGGCTCTCCAACGGACATCAGTCCCTAATTGTTCCTTGAGTAGCCTACTTTCCTCTCCTCTTTCTTCAGGGATGTCACCTTTCTCTGAAGCACAGAGAACTGAGGCCATCTTTCAAGCTTGGTTCCCAAATCTTTCAACTTTTGTCGGACAACATTTTGCATCGTCAGCATTATTTCGAAGACTGTGGCCTCATATCATCCAAACACACCAATATTACATTATGTTGCTCACTGCTCATGTGCTTGTAGTTGCTTGCGATGACTGCTGTATAATGGTATGTCTATGTGACACCTCTCACCTCAGAATGTCCCTTCTTCTCTGCCACCTTGTCCAGTAGCTTCATGACGTTGCGGGCTCCCTCTGCCAATGCCGACTCTATCCGGAAGTGATGACGCAGCTCTTCCAGCCGCAGGTCCAGAGGACTGATGATGGGCTTGGTGCCGGGCACTGCACGCAGGTCACATGGCACATAGTAAGAACTCGCATCAACACACCTGCACACTATGTTTACATGCTCAAACGGAAAATGTAGGGTACAGAAGAAAGATCATGTTTGCTCGTGCCAATGTTCAGCCTTATCATAGCCTGGATATAGCCTAGCCCACTTTCAGAGATTGTTGACTGTGATCACATCCCAAAGGCAAAACATGGCTTAAAAAGGCATTTTATCAAAACAACGGTAGGAATGAAAAACATGTTTCAGAGGTAAAATGCAAAAATTCACAGAAACTGCTGAATGCAAATTGCTCATTTCTGGGCTGAAATAATGTTTGCAGGTATGAGAAGTTTGGGTTGGCTTCATCCCATGCAGGAGTACAGGGGTTCACCAAAACAATGTAATTAAGTTTTAGTTCAGTGATCAGATGTTAGTTATATTTCCTTCAATTAGTCATTTCTTTCATGTTAAACAGTAAATCTTGAGCTTGAGGAGCTTGCTATTTTTTACAGTGTACTTTCCCTTTCTTTGCTTACTGTAAAAAGAAGCAAAACACAACATTGGCAATGTGAAAATATTTTGAACATCCTAATGCTAACTGAAAAGGGCAAGGTTTCAGTTTCATTTGCCTGCTTGCCTGGTTCAGTTAGTGTTAGCTGGCATTTCGTAAACCAGTATATAATTATTTTCTCATTTTTCCTACCAACAGCACTTAGTGACTGCGAACAACAGAGCTATGAGTTTATATCCCTTTAAGTCAATAAACTGATTCTACTCCTGCTCATTCTTCGACAAGGAATACTGCTTGGCTAGTCTAGTTGAAAGGTTTGGTGAAGCTGAAGCCATAGCACAGTTATACATGTTTACAAGTTATACATGTCAATGTACTGCGTTTTCTCTTTAGACTTTCTCTTCTTTGAATATATTCCTATAAGGCTTTAGGAAAGCACTGAAATTAAGATGAATAAAATGTGTGTATTAAGCAATAAGCGCCTAGAAGCCATAGTTAAGTGTAAGACATTCTAAACGCAGGCTAGGAAACAGCCACGATCTGCAGTGACTGTGGCCTTGAGCTGTAACACAACCCAATCATTTTTGATCATACCAATCACTGAACAGGAATCTCAGAAACTGGGACTTAATTGTTACAGCCATAATACCATTGAAGGTTTTGCTGCATCAAGCATTGTTTGCTGCAGCGTCAGATATTATTGAATAGTCTCAATATGATGATGGTGGGATATTCTTTACAATGTAATTGAATCACTGGCTAATGTAATGTAATGGCTAATGTAATACTGTATGTTCCTGTTTCAAGAACACATAGATTTCCAGGGGGAAAAAAACAAAAACAAAAATAAACAAACACATTGTCTATTGCGTGACAATTATGAAAAACAAATCATTCTGACAATCCAAGCACTGGCATGGCGACCAATGATTCCTAATCAATAAAGCCTGAGAGTGTAGGCTAGTTTATTCTACATTTCAACAATGCTCTACATCTCCAGTAATGTTAGAATAGGACTGTACACAATGAGGTAAGGTACATACCATCATTACTCTCAAAACCCATTTCACTGGCCTGGGTGGCTTTGAGGATCTGCATCCGAATGAACTCAATCTTCGTCTTGCTGTCCTGGAGCATCTGCTGGGCTGCAGCTAAGAGCTTGCGATCCTAAAAATAAAACAGGAATATTATTTCTTATTTCTTACTACTAATTCATTTTACCAGGACATCTCCCCCATTCACACTCGAACACACTTTCATTTAGACAGTTGTGCTACAAATGATAATGGTCTATGTCCATGCCCATGAAATACTGTTGATTCCAGGCAGAATTCAAATAATTCAACTGTATAATAAAGCCCCAAAAATGCAACTAAAATGGCAAACTACAACATGAGACCTCAAAATGTTGAAGCTACAGGAGTTAAGAGATAATGAAGGGGTTAATTTTATACCTGAAACACACCGTCTATTAACTGCAGTGAGACAGGCCAGCTGTTCATCAGCATAATGGCTAGTACATTAACCCCAACAAAAGCGCTTTGAGAGATGGTCCTTACAAAACAATGGCAATGCATTGCAGCTGGCAAAGCATTTCAGTGTTGTCCCACGGTCCAGGGATGGGAAAGACACTGAAAATTAGTCACTTGTCTCCTATTCACGGGCGTACTGAAATACCCGTTTCTGGGAACCAACCCATGACTAAGGTCAACATTCCAAGCCGGGCACAGCATTGGCGAACAATGCCATTGAGCACTTATGGAATTTAGTGCCAATAGTGCCCGATTTCATGTCCGGCCCAGTCCTCCAACCTCTGTTTTGACTGGGAGCTCAGCGGTTGGTCACACAGACTGGTGTGGAGTGGGTCTTGGGGGAGGGGGAAGGGGGAGAGTGGGGAACAAGCAAATGGGTCCTTTTCCTGAGCCCTGAGCCCTGAGCCCTGCGCTTTCGTCTGCTGACGCCAGCTGGGAGGCACTTCCTGCAGGACGCACTGCAGGAACTCTCCGAGCATGTGACTGGCCTAACCTAGAATAGCCCGTGCAGCACAGCAGTGTGTGTGTGTGTGTGTGTGTGTGTGTGTATGTGTGTTCATGTGAATGTGAGTGTGTATGAAAACGTGAGTGTGAGAGGAAGAGAGAGAGACAGAGTGAGGCAGAGAGAGAGAGAGAGAGAGAAAAAGAGAGAGAGAGCCCCCATGCTCTCACACCCGCAGCCTCCATTGAGAAACCCAAAACCGCAGGCCTGTAATGAGCGGGGGGAGCCATGAAGGAAAGATACTTGTGATGAGTGAGAGATGTGTTGTCAACAGCGCCGGAGCGCAACTGTGACTGAAAACGGCCACGGGTCACTTAGCTCCTGTCGGAGGCAGGTAGGAGAGGGCTTCCTGTTGCCTCAGCCCTCTTTCCTGGAGGCTGGAGCGCCACGCATGACAGACATTCCTGACTTATATCACTTCCTCAGTAAATGACGCTCTGTTGATAGCGGGGCGAGACGGAGGGGAAAAAAAGCCCCCCCGCATACCGCAAGTAGAAAAACAATATATATAAAAAAATAAAAAAATAAGTGAGTGAGCTCATTTAAAGAAGATACAACGACACGACAACACAACAAAATACCGCGACGGGGGCAGCTTGACAACCTACTGACCGACATTTCCTCATGTCATAGGCAGCTAATCTGGCTTCCCTAACCCCGATCCCCAATCCTAATCCTTCATAAAGGATCCTCTGACTGATCTGGTCCAATATCCTAGCCTGAGTCTGATCACTGCTTGGTTCAGGGGACAGTGGCATCCACTCTAATCCTTGGTCATGCCTCGCTAGCAGCTCGGCTGGAGAGGCTCTGGGTCTTTAGAGGAGAGAAGGAGAAAGGAAAGGAGAGACGGAGAGAGAGGGAGAAAAAGAAAGAGAGAGAGGCCAGAGGAAAAAAAACGAGTGTAAACAGATTTAACTGATCACCTGTCCTCTTCCACTTCCTCCGTCCTGAGTTCAAGCTGAGTGGCTAATTTTAGACTGCTGTCTGGGCCTGTACACTCTGGCTGCCTTTTCTCCATCCCTCTCTCTCTCTCCCTCTCTCTCTCTCTCTCTCTCTCTCTCTCTCCCTCGGCTTTGTTGAAGTCAGAGGGGGTGGGGGCTGCTGTCGCCGTTACAGGAAGCAACAGGGTCAAGGCTGTGTTTTACTCTGGGAAAATTCTTCACATATTATTTTCCTTGTCTCATAGCAGCCTCCTTTTACAGGACTAAAGCAAGTTGGCTACATTCAGTAAACACCAACACAACAACAACAACAACAACAACAACAGGTCCTTGCCCACTAAAAATACGAATGGAGAGGACATGAGCGACTCATGATCCTCTTGCTGCTGACACCAGTACAAGTGAGGAGGACATATGGGCCGTTGTTAACTCCTCTCTCCAACTGCATTTGCAGACACCACAGAGCACAACACAACACGCTAAATGAGCTTCATAATCCCAGGAGACATTTTCAGCGCAGTCTTCCTGGCTCACGCTGATGACTTGCTATCTTTTCAACATATCCAGGTTCCCTCCACCGCCTCCCCAAAGTTTATTGGATATTTTCTCGACCATCTGTTTCCATTTCTTTGGGATGGACCTTAAACAATCTCCCCTTCACTTCAAAGGACCCGTCTTCCCACAGACAGCTCCTGAGTTGGACTGAATTCTTCACATTTAAGGTTGCTATTTTAGATAGGAGTCTCTCTCGCTCTCTTTTTCTGTCTTAGTGTCTGCTTCGTGTGTTTACAATTCGGCACTCGGAATGGTTTTCAAGTGCTGCGATTCCTTTTTTCCCCCGTAAAGGCATTTTGGTCCATGTAAATCACACTGCCTCTGCAGACCATCATGGCCCTTTACCACTCATAACAGACATAAATACAGACGCACACATGTGCAAACACACATACACACTCACACATACAATATATAGCCTGCACACATCGAATAACACAGACACACAGATAGACGAGTTAACACACAGATACAAAGTGAACACAAACAAAATATATATCCACACAGAGACCGAGATACACAACACACACACACACACATACACATGTAAGTAAAGTGAACACACACACACAAACAGACACACACACACACAGAAATAGACAAAGCCCGGCGGTCTACCTTAGAGGAGCCGTTGGAGTACATCTGGATCATATTCTCAGCCCCCTGTTTGACTTTGAGCTCGATGTCATTCTGCCTCTTCAGGGCGGCCAGGCGGCTACTGTTGGTGCAGGTCCGGGCCTCGCTGGCCGGGGTGTCGGGAGTCATCGGGCATTCAGATACTATAAGGAAAAACACAAGAGCTCTATCAGATGACATGAAAAAACACACACACACACACACACAAATTTCCATATTAGAGGCAGCATACAGTACTGTCATGATGAAAGCAGTCCCGTGCTACTCACACAGACATAGCTAATGAAGATGTACATTCAATTGGAAAGGCAATAGCAGAAAAGCTTTTGAAAATGAGGACAAATGGAACGGAGAATCTTCAGTTGTGCAAAGGAAAATAAACCCAAAAGTGCCAAAAAGGCAGCATGATTCACAGATTGTTTACTTGACTTACTTTATCAATCAGGCTTTGTTTGAGGCTACATGTTTAGAGGGAGCGACAAGGCCATTACAGAGGCCTAATCAAAACCAGAGATAGCAAATGCAAGAAACCAATGCAGTTAGAAATATGTAAACGAGAGATGGGGACACACATCATAACTATCAACAGTGATGGTAAAGAAAACCCCCAGGCATTATGAGCAGTCTTCTTACTAACTCCAAACAGAAGTTAAACACAGTCCCCTTACCACACCCTGTGTATGTGTGTGTGTGTATGAGTGTGAGAGAGAGAATAGCTGCTGTTCCACAGAGAGAGAGAGAGAGAGAGAGAGAGAGAGAGAGAGAGAAGCTGCTGCTCTTCACCAATAAAAAGGCCAAAAGTATTTCACGGTTAATCTGAGAAAAAGGCCCCAAACCACAGGGCCATTAAACGGTTAAACCCGAGGATTCT
>JAUCNH010000002.1:6247320-6257523 GCA_032353275.1 Sardinella hualiensis | reverse complement strand
GTAACAGTGAATTCAGGGACACATGTATCCTCAATAACTAGTATACAGTAAGCCATATTTACAGCAATTATGATGCTCTTTCCACGCAGACAGAAAACCTAAAATAGCAAACCTTATTGAATTTATATACAGAAACACAAACCCAGTGGCTTAGGAATGGACAAACTGCTTGAGTGTAAATTTTCATTGTTATGCCATCATATCCATAATCACTCATATCCTGCAAATAATATCTTCCACTTGAATGGGAGCAAATCTGAGCACAAGCTGGAAGGCCGGGACTGAATGTGTCATTTTGATTCCACCCATAGAGTATCCTGGCACTGAACCCCAGGGTGAAGAGCCATGCTACCATCCACTCAACAGCCTACAAGAAGAGAGAGAAGAAGCACTGGAAGAGAAATCCAGAGAAGAGCTGTGATGTAAGCCCCCAAGAGCAGGGAGCATTGGGGGGGGGGGTCAGTGGGAGCCGGGTGGGAGGTGCAAAGAGGGGGGGCGGGGGGGATCCTGGCTGGAGGAAAGGAAGTAAAGGGAAAAGCCATGAGCATATTATACATACACACCCGTAACACTCACCCTCTTTCATCCATTAGACAGGCTCAAACACGGGCTGGGCTGGGATGCCAAGGGTTGAGGAGATGTCAGAGGTCAGGAGTTGTCAGAGGCATTTAGAGGCAAAAGCATCTAGCTTAGAACACTGCATTCATGTTCTCCAGGTGCTGAGTTGGGCAGGTAGGTCCGCCCACCTCTGATTAATGCTTATGCTTACGCTTCCACATGGATAGGCCTTTATGACGCGGACATGTACTACAACTAAAACTCGGCTATGCCCCGAGTAAATTTGCCATGTCAATTTTTGTCAGTATTAACATTGGCTAGTGTTTTTTAGTACATACCGGTAATATATTTCAGGTAACAGCTCAAAAAAAAAAAAAAAAAAAAGCGTGATAGCATGATGGGATTTAGATGAGACAGTGTTGGGATCATTAGATAAAGCAGTATTGGTATCATTAGATAAAGCAGTGTTGGGATCATTAGATAAAGCAGTATTGGGGTCATTGATTGCTCATCACATTTAACAAAGCATTGTGTCACCAAGTGCCCTGTGGAGACTTGTATGCCCAGCTCTCAGCAAGAAACCCCACTGTCCTTTATCTGTAGGCATACAGCACTTCCGTATGCTACAATGCAGCATCAAAAACTGGGGAAAACACTGTTGTCCTTTTAACTGCCATTTGTTACAGCTGGATACAAAGCAAATTCAGCACAAATAGCCTTAATTCATGTCTAATGCATCACACCCAAGAGTCACATGTGAATTATAACTAATGGGATGATGTAGAAGAGGCTAGAATGATATTTTTGGGGTTGTGTGTTGTTGACAGAGCTGTGTGAAGCTGGAGAACAACTTTGATGACATCAAGCACACGACGCTGAGTGAGCGAGGAGCCTTGCGGGAGGCCATAAGGTGAGGAGAGAAAAAACATGTTCAAGTTCCTTCACATACGTGCATGTGTGTGTAATGTATGTGTGTGTGTATATGTAGGCCTACATGTGTAAATGCGTACGTGTGTGTGTTTGTCATGTACATCAACTTCATGTTCTTACGCAGCTGAGGTCAATAAAATCTTTCTTGGAAAAGGACCTCCCACAAGCGTGCCTTTGTGGGCACAGTTTACAGTTATTTTGGATTATTGCCAGGTGATGTATCGCCTGTAGGAGTTTATGCAACAACGTGATCAGTATGCCAGAGGGAAACTGGAACTGTTGTGGAGTGGAACACGTGTTATCTCTCAGAGGGAGAGGGGAGAGCAAACAATCTCTTACCCAAGATCTACTTCTCACTGACAAACTCACGTTTCCACTGACCCAAAGCCTGCTTTCCTTGTCTGCTTCTCACATGCTCATCTGCTATGCAGTTCAGTCAGGCGGGAGCGTGCCGATGTCCCCACAGCCCTATGTTCCCACGGCCCTATGTTCCCACATTTGCTATAATAACCTTAGTCCTAACCCTATTCATAGAAAATGTGGGAACATAGGGCTGTGGGAACTTAGGGCTGACCCCAGTCAGGCTACTCTCCTGTCGTCTTCCACTTCCCTGAGGCGGAACAAAAAAGCCTCTGTACCCATTGGACAGATGCACAGTCAATCAGACAGTCAATCATCATTTAAACCAAAACACACTAAGCTAGATGGAGACTATGGTATTGACTACATGTTTTGGCAACCCAGGTAGACCTTCGGGGAGAGGAAGCAATAAACCTTGTGAGTCATCTGCTCGCTTTGATTAGATTAGAGAACGATGAGTCCAGGCTCTTCTGTCAGCAGGTTTACCACCAGCCCTACTTCCCATTCAGTTTACCACAGGCTCTTCTATAAGCTGGTTTACCGCCACTTCCCATTCAACTTACCACAACCACAACCACAACCACAACTGGACATTTCAAACAGTGTCGCATGGCACCTGTCATTCATTATGAAAAAAAGAACCGAAGCTGAAGTGAACTAAATCTGTAGACAGTTGATGGCATGGTGAGCGTGTGCACTGCTGGGAAAGGCTCTGATGGCTGTTGGGCTAGTAACCATCTAGTCTTGTCCTCTGCCGGCAGATGCCTCAAATGTGCAGACGCCCCCTGCCAGAAGAGCTGCCCCACCAACCTGGACATCAAGACCTTCATCACCAGTATCTCCAACAAGGTGAGTGAGGATCCTCCACAGGCATGAGCCACTTCCACGGATGCCCTCAGTAGTCAAAGCAAAGTGTTTCTCCATCATTCCACATCTCAGTTGTTCTCTCCACAAATCTCTGCTGGTAAACAAGGAGTGAAGCCTGTTAGTTGTTAACAGGCATGTTGTTAACTAAGTTGTTGGGGTGTTTTGTAGAACTACTATGGTGCAGCGAAGGCCATCATGTCCGACAACCCCCTGGGTCTGACCTGCGGGATGGTGTGCCCCACCTCTGAGCTCTGTGTGGGCGGGTGCAACCTCTACGCCTCTGAGGAGGGACCCATCAACATCGGCGGCCTGCAGCAGTTTGCTGTGGAGGTGCAGACCACAAGCACAAACTGGCTCTTCTTTGTCACACAGACATGAATCAGACCAGATTTGATTTGGAGCTAATTAGGGAATAATGACCTGTATTAAAGTGCTTTCTTCTTCTCCTTGGCCTCCACAGGTGTTTAGTAAGATGGGCATCCCACAGGTGAGGAACCCCGATCTTCCGCCCCCCGAGGAGATGCCTGCCAGCTACCACACCAAGATCGCTCTGATTGGCTGCGGCCCCGCCAGCATCAGCTGTGCCTCCTTCTTGGCTCGACTGGGCTACGACAACCTGACTGTCCTGGAGAAACAGGAGTACATTGGTGGTTTGAGGTGAGGCTTGACACTTTATCTGTGTGTGTATGTGTGTGTGTGTGTGTGTGTGTGTGTGTGTGGTCTACCAAAGCTTTTACATTGCGTTGTGTGCATTATCCAGTTTGTTGGATGTAGGCTTTCTGAATGTGTAGAGTTTTGTTATAATTTGGATGGAAGTTCGTTGTGGTTTTATACGTAGTTGTATTATTTTTTGTGTCGTGTGTGTTTTTTAGTACTGCTGAAATCCCCCAATTCCGTCTGCCCTATGAAGTGGTTCAGTTTGAGGTGGACCTGATGAAGGACCTTGGGGTGAAGGTAACAGTGTTTGATAGTACCAACCAGAACGAAATAAGAATTTGCCCTGGCTTGTAAACGGCTGACATGACAGTGATTGAGGTGACCCATGGTGAGCCTGAGCCATCTGTTCTCTGGCAGGTCGTGTGTGGAAAAGGCCTGGGGGTGAATGGCATGACCCTCACCTCTCTGAAAGATGAAGGATACCAAGTAGTGTACATCGGGATCGGTGAGTGAGGGGGTTCAAATGTTTATACTAAGATGGGTGGATGGATGTCGTGTTTATGTCACGTGTTTGTCTTTCTGATCAGGTCTTCCGCAGGCCAACAGACACAAGATGTTTGATGGGCTAACTGTAGAACAGGGTTTCTACACATCCAAAGACTTCCTGCCTCTGGTTGCTAAGGCTAGTAAACCAGGTGAGGAAACACAGTGCATGAGTGTGCATTCTGCTTTCTGCTAACATAGGACAGACACATAAATCTACTAAAACACACAACCATGCTCACACAAAGACACACACACAGACACAGACACAGACACACACACACACACACACACACACAATATGACACATCAGTTTTCCGAACTGTCTGACTGTGACATGATTTCTGCCTCTTCCTCCTCCTCCATAGGGATGTGTAGCTGCCGTTCGGCGCTCCCTGAGCTGTATGGGAATGTGATTGTGCTGGGGGCCGGAGACACAGCATTCGACTGTGCCACCTCAGCCCTGCGCTGTGGGGCCCGCCGAGTCTTTGTGGTCTTCAGGAAAGGCTTCACCAACATACGGGCTGTTCCCGAGGAGGTCAGCCAAATCCATCATCAGTCGTGTGATTTAGACAAAACCATCATCAGTCGTGTGATTTAGACAAAACTATCATCAGTCGTGTGATTTAGACAAAACCATAATCAGTTGTGTGATTTAGACAAAACCATCATCAGTCGTGTGATTTAGACAAAACTATCATCACTAGCAGACTTTTCCCTGTTGATGTCACAAATTGAAGTCTTTCATGTGTTTCTGGTTTGTGAAGTAAAACTTGCTAAACAATTTTTTTTTAAACATATTTCTATTTAGCAGTATGTGTGTGGTGTTTTTAGGGGTTGTTTCCTCTACATGGACAAAGCCTAGAATAGTCTTACTGCGCTTACTCAGAGTGCAGTGTGTGTGTCTAATCACAGTAAAATGCAGACAGAGCACACATTTCTCTTTGGGATCAAGATAGTATACACTGCATAGTGCATGCTTTAATATTTATGGGTAACAGGCCAAGATAGTATACACTGCATACTTACATCCTTATGGGTAACAGGCCTGTGATGTTGGAAATCAAAACTGCTCTGTAGGATGCAGTCCTTGTTTGTCAGCGTCAGCGTGCAGAGTCAGACTCACCAAAGAAGGTTTTGTGTTGGTCTGTCTCGTGAGCCAGATGGAGCTGGCCAAGGAGGAGAAGTGTGAGTTCCTGCCCTTCCTGGCCCCGCGGGAGGTCGTCATGAAGAACGGCCGGGTGGTGGCCTTGCAGTTCTGCCGCACCGAGCAGACGGACACCGGCGACTGGGTGGAGGATGAGGAGCAGGTGGTCCGAATCAAAGCTGATTACATCATCAGTGCTTTTGGCTCGGGCCTCACTGACCCTGTTGGTAAGTTGGCACCACCCTCAGCTAACCTCACACAAACTCTTGCTGTCCTTTCACCCGCAAACGTCACCAAAGAACAAACGTCAGCTTTCTGCTCAATGTGGTATGCTCTGCACAATCAGGCACACAGAGTTAGACTGACAGGCAGATTGAGAGACAAGCAGGCCAATATTTTGCTGTAACTGGACATGAGCAGTGTGGCCAGGCGGCCATTTTGGGGAGGGTGGATAAGCTAATGGTGCAATCAGAGCTGCACATATGGGAGAGGTCTGTTCAAGTACATTTAAGAACAAGCTTAGAGCAATGGCAATGTTCTCTAGTCAAAGCTGCCATGGCCCCCATCAAGCTGAACCGCTGGGGAACACCGGAGATCAACCAGGAGACCATGCAGACCAGCGAGCCCTGGGTGTTTGCTGGGGGAGACATCGCTGGCATGGCCAACACCTCCGTGGAGTCTGTCAACGATGGCAAACAGGCATCCTGGCACATCCACAAGTACATTCAGGTGAGACGGCTCATCTAGGGCAATGCTTTTTTGTGGCGTATTCATGAAGGTGTCTATGCTGTAGGGGCGTGTTCACAGTGACAGTTGTTTTGAAACATCCGAGTGAATGGGGGCAAGAAATGCTCTGGTCAAGTGTTTTCTGTAATTAAAAAGTTGCCAGTGTGAACACCCCCTATCTCATTTTGTGTATGTGGATAAGCCGTTCTAAGTCTATGTGTGTGTGTGTTTGTGTGTGTGTGTGTGTGTAGTCTCTTCATGGGAAGGTAGTGGACAGTGTTCCAAAGCTGCCACTCTTCTACACTGCCATCGATGCTGTGGACATCAGTGTGGAGATGGCGGGGATCCGTTTCCCCAACCCCTTCGGCCTGGCCAGCGCTCCCCCCACCACCAGCACGGCCATGATCCGCCGTGCTTTTGAGCAAGGCTGGGGCTTTGCCCTCACCAAGACCTTTGGCCTGGATAAGGTACAGCCATTACCAACCACTGCCAGTCTGTTCTAGTGACTTCTGGGGAATTTGATTGTAAATCAAATGGTAAAGTGAGTTACACATATTTGGGAATATTTCATTAGTATTTGCTATGCATCATGGGGTCTAGAAGTTTAAGAATCAAAATGATCAATATGACACAACTGTTGACACACTAGCTGTCTGTCCTAGTAAGAAATTAATCATTTTTTTGCTTTTACTGATCATCTCAGGATCTGGTGACCAACGTATCACCGCGTATCGTCCGAGGAACCACATCCGGTCACCTATTCGGCCCTGGCCAGGGATCGTTCTTGAACATCGAACTGATCAGTGAGAAGACAGCAGCATACTGGTGCCAGGGAGTGGCTGAGCTCAAAGCCGACTTCCCAGAAAACGTGAGTCCCAACTCTTGCATGGTCATATACTGGAGGATTTTCCCATTCTGGGAATGTGGTTTCATGAAATGTCTAGGAACCATCTTCATCCCCAGATGGCTAGGGGCTTATTGTAATCACATAACCTTGTCTATCAGTCTGCTTATCTGTGTGTCCACTTGTATGACTTAAAAAACTGCGGGCTTGTTTACTATAACAGGCTAACAGATATTTTTGCCATGCTGCCTGACTGCTCTTGTTAAGTAATGTCAGCACAGTCCTCTCACACCCTTGTGTCCTTGCTACCTTGCTCTTGCAGATCGTCATCTCCAGCATCATGTGCAGTTACAACAAAGCTGACTGGACGGAGCTGGCCCAGATGGCAGAGGTCTGTGTGCATGTGTGTGTGTGTGTGTGTGTGAAGGAGAGAGAAAAGCAGGGGTGTTAAACGGCACATTATAAACTTGAAGACTTAAGCTTTTTTACAAGCCAATATTTCCAAGTACTTGCATCATTTCCATCTGAAGTGACCTTTCAATCTGTGCTGAAAAAAGAAGAGTCTAAGCTGCTGAAGTTGACTCTTGTGTCTGTGAACAGAAAGCTGGTCCTGATGCCCTGGAGCTGAACCTGTCCTGCCCTCATGGCATGGGGGAGAGGGGCATGGGCCTGGCCTGTGGACAGGCAAGTCTCCTGCATGCTCCAAACACGCCTCCACAGTACATACACACAGGAATGGCATGTTTAGTTTTAATCAAGTTTAGAAACATCCGCGCAGCACTGCTGTGAAAACTGAGTGGAGTTGGGTTTGACTGGCTGTGTCTGGTTTGTCTGCAGGACCCTGAGCTTGTGAGGAACATCTGCCGCTGGGTCCGCCAAGCCGTAAAGATCCCCTTCTTTGCCAAACTCACCCCCAACGTCACCAACATTGTGGACATCGCCAGGGCGGCCTATGAGGGTAAGGCTATGACGGCCAGGCAGCCAATGAGACCATAGGAAGTTGATTATTAAAAGACCAAATATGTTTATGGCCAGTTCCCTCAACACAGATGTATACTCTATACCTTATATAAGCTTGCTATTAGTCTAAGGACTAGCCTGACAAGCCAGACCGTAATATCAGAATGTGTAGCCTGATAAGCTGCCACATGGGTACATCCAGGCGACTCTAGGATAGAGCGATGTAATTGGTCCAATTAAACTTGGAAGAACAGCTACTGGGAATCTATGATTTGCCTTTAGCCATACTTGCATAGCATATCAAAGGCATTTGCCACTGCTAGGGTCCATCTAGATTTCTAGGCCAGGACTAGGCTTAATCCACATACATAAATAGCCTGTACCACATACTGTTACTAGGACATTCTGCTGTGCCTTAGAATGTAAATGTAAGACTGCTTTGCTTTGTCCACAGGGGGGGCTGATGGAGTCACTGCCACCAACACAGTCTCTGGCCTGATGGGCTTGAAGGCAGATGCCAGCCCTTGGCCCGGCATCGGCATGGGGAAGAGGACCACCTATGGGGGAGTATCTGGTACGTGCACTCCAGTGGAAATGTCATGTACCCTCCGCACCGCAGGAAGCAACTGTTCACACAGGCGTTCAGCACCTTAACACTGCACTGTTCCCCAGGTAATGCCATTCGTCCCATCTCTCTGCGTGCCGTGTCAGCCATCGGCCGTGCTCTGCCGGGCTTCCCTGTCCTGGCCACCGGGGGCATCGACTCTGCCGAGTCTGGCCTGCAGTTCCTACATGCTGGAGCCTCCGTGCTACAGGTACACGGCAGCCTATGCCATGCTAAATACTCATCCATTTCCTCTGAGCAACTAGTTCTAGATTTGTCTTTTCCCCACTGGGGGAAACAAAACTGTAGTATCTAGCCTAGCATCATATTAGTCTAGCATCCCATGCAAAAACGTACACCTCCCAGTCCGAAAGATTATTTCCATCCTCTTCGGTGTCTGTGTACCCCAGTGATGTGATGTGGCGTGAGCCATGTCACTAGCAGTGTCGTTTTGTTTGCAGATTATTTAATCTCTTGAGTGTAAGTGTACACCAGTGATGTGAGCAATGTCACTAGCAGTGTTGTTTTGTTTGCAGATTATTTAATCTCTTGAGTGTATGTGTACCCCAGTGATGTAATGTGAGCCATGTCACTAGCAGTGTCGTTTTGTTTGCAGATTATTTAATCTCTTGAGTGTATGTGTACCCTAGCGATGTGATGTCACTAGCAGTGTCTTGTCTGGTTTGTAGATCTGCAGCTCAGTGCAGAACCAGGATTTCACAGTTATTGAGGACTACTGTCTGGGCCTGAAGGCTCTGCTCTACCTGAAGAGCATCGAGGAGCTGTGGAACTGGGACGGCCAGTCCCCCCCGACCCTGCGCCACCAGAAGGGCAAGCCTGTGCCCCGTGTGGAGGAGCTGGTGGGAAAGGTGAATCACATACAGCATGGCTTTTTCACAGGCATCAGTCCAGCATTTACGCTGTGCACATAGCGTGCTTGGGCTACTAGGCCTAGCCTAGTAGCCTATTAAAAAACAATTCAAAGTAAAAATAAAAGTCAACACCACATAGGGTATAACATTGTTTCAAATTAGATAATAGTCATAAGACAACTTTCTCACATAACGTATCTAATGGCAACCCTCTCTCTACACTGCAGTCTTGACATGACTAGCTCTGAATCCAAAAACAATTAAATCTGGTGTGCAGATCAAGGTTTCAGAGAATTGATGGCCAACTGGCATGTATTACAATCAAATGCACTGTGTGAGCACCTACAGTATATTGAACAAAGTGTCTTTCTAGCTTTCTGCCCTAGTCTGAAGTGGTAACCTTGTCCCTGGTCCGTCCTCCAGAGCCTGCCCAGTTTCGGGCCGTACCTCATGGAGAAGACTGAGGCGGTGGCCCAGTACAAGAGGAGTCTGAGAGATGCCAACGATAACATCGCCATGGACACCAATGATGCCAGGGTCTTCATACCCAAGAAGCCTGTGCCATCTGTGAAGGTGAGCACTGCCAAGATGCATACGGTTGGGCAAGGGACAAGGGACCAAAAATCTACAGGGGGGAGAAGATATTATTGGGTTTATTGGGTTGTTTGTGTGTGTGCGTCTACTCACAGACAACTTACTGAAATAAGTTCCCTCATTTTTCATGTCAAGCAGTGTCACGATGCCAGTCCCTCTCTTTGGTCCTTCAGATGGAATGATTAGGTACAGCATACTATTGATAGTAATGCTCATTTCCTTGTTCCATCTGCTCAGGATGTGATTGCCCGAGCACTGAAGCACATCGGAGCCTACCAGGAATTGGACAACAAAGAGCAAGTGCAGGCCCTGATTGACGAGGACATGTGCATCAACTGCGGAAAGTGCTACATGACCTGCAATGACTCCGGATACCAGGTAGCCAAGTCTACAAACCCTGTGCTTATGGGCTCCCCGTAGTTATTTTTGTCCTGTCTGTCATATTGGCCTCATGGAGGTTTAGCATAGATATGATATTCATATATGGAGGTTGGTTTAGCATATCTATGGAGGGTTGGCATAAGGCCTATTTGACTCATCA
>JAUCNH010000002.1:5867549-5885754 GCA_032353275.1 Sardinella hualiensis | reverse complement strand
GGGAGGGTGCGCTGGGCCGAGAAAAAAAACAAAAACAAAAATGAATATGTGTAATCTCTGGCAACACTTATAGGACATCATTAGGTCAAACTAAATAGACAGTATAAACTTTTTGGCTAGCAGTCGAATGCACTGGCTGGAGAGAGACTTGGGTTCTGAAAGACCAAACAGCAGATGGAAAGCTTGGATAGGCTTGGTGCCTAAAGCCTTGCCTCTTACAGTAAACCCCCATACTATTCTGCCATAGTTCTACTAGGAAGCGTGCATGTACTCTATCAAACCTGTCTGCCATCTGCAATCAGTTTCCTACGCAAGCTTACACACACAGACATACAAAACACACTGAGGAACAGCTAGCCCAGACGCAAATCCACAGCTAAACCGGGCCCTGTTGAGAAAGGGAGCGGATATGTTTGTCTGACGGATGGATCTTAATAAGGAGCAACTGGAGCACTTGAGACCCCCGATAGGGGTTTTCTCTCACACTTCCTCCTTATGAGGGGAGAGTAGGGGCCGCCTTTCCTGCGCCAAGGGACCCTGTCAACGTACAGCATATACGACTTATACGGGCCAGCCTGGCATGCCTCCATGCTCCGCCCCGCCACAGTTGTCTGGAGACGATCCAGACTTTCATGCTGATTCTGCCTGAACCACATCACTCACAGCAGTGTGGCATATTTCCTGCTAAGCCTTCTCCTCATCGAACAGGGCTGATATTGTGCAATGGTCGAGTTGAAAGGAAGGCGAGCTTGAGGGGCCACAAGGTTTGGGGAGAAAAAAAAGGAAAAGAAAAAAGAAAGAAGGAAAATGTGGAAGGAGAGAGGATGGGTTTGAAGGGGGGGTTAAACTTTCTGCCCACTCTTTGCAAGGGAGATCTGAGTGCAAGGGCAAGATGAGGGTGTAGCCTGTGGACCTGATCCAAGTGAAAGTTGAATTAGCCACCCAAACACTGAACGTATCCTCGCAGCAAAGAGAGCCGGGCGCTAAAGAAAACAGCCAAATTAAAGGTTTCTCCTGGTTTCTCCTGTGTGTGCGCTCTCTCTGGGTCTTTTTCATAATTATCACGTCTACAATCTAACTAAAGCAGACAGTTCGTGGCGTCTTGGTCTGTGTGCGTGTGTATGGTAGGGGTGAAAGCTTTCCCTCTGTTTGTCATGGCCTAATCATAGGCCGTGATTAGAAGCTGGGACATGGATCACCAAATTTCAGGAAACTCGACACCCTCCACTCTAATTCCCTCCTGCTCCACAGGAACTCCTGACACTTTCCGACAGTCCCAGCCCAAGAAAAATAGGAGCAAGAACAAAAAAACAAAACAAAAACAAAGACACAGATGGATAAAGATAAACAAAAATGAAAACGAGAAAAAAAGAAAAGAAAAAGAAATGAAGTCCGTTTCATCTCCTGCTGCGAGATTGGAAGGATTCAAATATCATTTGTCTCTTAGTCCTCCTCTCGGCTAAGGACCAAACCAGAAATCCGTCTTCGGTTACTCTCAAGCTCTTTCCTTTGACCGCACAGACCAACCTTGGTTGCTTCTGGTCTACCTAAACACACGCTGAGGCTCGGCAGGGATTAAAGTTGTTCCTCAGCCTGGCAGATCAGACCCTGTGGTGTGTTGGGCTGATGACACATGCTACTAGCCCCTGATGAAGCCAATGCTGAAGCGTGCCACACACACGGTGCAAATGAAGACAGATCACAACAAGACAAGCAGGAGCTGAGGGAGTCAGGGTTTCAGGTGGTGCTGCTGGTACTGTAGGCCACAGGAAGGGGTCTTGTAAGTCCCCCTAGCAGCTGAGAAAACCATCCCTTGTCCCCTCACCTCCAGATCCCGATCTAGACCCACACAAAGGCTTGCTTCACAGAAGCATAGAATTTAGCATTTAAATGTTTGCCAAGTGAACGGCTACTCTGGGAGACCCCGCTTTGAGGGTCGCTGTTAGCGCGGGAGGGGGCTTCTTCTTCTTCACACCCACATCCTGGCCACCTCAGTCACTCCAGTAGGGTCCATTTGGCAAGAGCCAACTTATACAACCCCCCTCCGTCTCTTCCTAACCCCCACCACACACAATCTTTAATCCCACTCCTCAGCATGGTTCTCTATTCCAGGACCAGATCAACATCTTCACAAGGGAGGGCTGACCGCATGCTCACCGGCAGTCTTGCTGCAGAGCTGGACTGCAGATGTAGAAGTGGGCACTTACTATATGACTAAGCAGACATATTTGACTCTGTGACTAAACGGAAGGTTACTGCAGCAGAGCCAGTGCGAGCACACACTAATACAAAAGTTTTTTTCTTTTTTTTCATCCTGCTTTCTTCTACTCTGAGCCAACCTGAAATGTCACCTGAAGTGCAACAGTACTAAATGCATGCAAATGGTTTTCCAGACAGCCATTAGATGTGACCTTAGAAATTATGGGGGGCCTTGAATATGAGCCCCAGAGTACACTCCTGGTGCCCAGCAGAAATGTCTTCACTTTGTGGCTTTGGACAGGTACTTAGCAAGGCAGCTCTTGCCAACTGCTCTCAACCTGGCTCAGAGGGAATTGAGGAGAAGAATGTAACCTCACATGGAGGATGAGGCTGGGATTTATTTATTTATTTAGTTATTTATGTATGTTTTTGCTTAGCCACCATTAAGTCAACCTGTCATACTGTAGGTCAGCTGCAGGCCATCTCAACCAGAGAAAAACCTGCAAGCCAGATGAGTTTAGTTCACAAGGCCAGCCCCTAGAGGGCCATGTCATTCAGGAACACTTCAGAAAGTTTCAACTGACTTTACGCAACCATCTGACAGTCTCTCACCCTGTGTGCCAGCACCAGCACCGGCACCACCATCACAATTACCACATTTCTGAGGCATTTGGTTGACCTTTCCATCCTTCCATCATCTCTGTCTCTCTCTCTCTCTCTTTCTCTCTCCCCCCTTTAAGGGCCATTCAAGGACTGCTACCAGGTGCGTCAGGCAGGCCACAAGGCTAGTGGGATGTACCTGCTGAAGACGGAGGGCAGCAATCGACTAATCCAAGTGTGGTGTGAGCACGGTTTGGACAACGGAGGGTGGACAGTCTTCCAGAGGAGAAAAGACGGCTCTGTGAATTTCTTCAGGAACTGGGATAACTACAAGGTAACAAAGCCAAAGGAATGGGTAGAGGCCCAAATCACTGAGTAGAATATGCAATGGAAAACCCTTGGATAGTTTTATTTGTCTGAATGGTTCAGAAGCAGTGTAATCATATAGTCCCCCCAGAGAAAGAGGAAATTATTTGTTTGCTTGTTGCTTGCCCACTGGGCTGGCTCATGCAGATTCTCTTGAGCCATCAGTCTCATCATCTGGCTTCCCCTCTTCCAAGCTGCCAGGCACGTTGAGACTAATCTAAATCAGCCCTTTTCGTCCTAATGAGGGCCTATCTTGAGCGATCGCTGTAAACATCCTGCATATGGGGACCAATAAGGGCTATTTCAGGAAAGCCTCGGACTGCAGGCCCGACCCCTAACGTCTTCAGTTACATAACTCTGCCCTGTCAGCACATCCTGAAGCACTTTCACAGAGGTTGCTTTCCAACTTCAGAGAAAACCACAAATGCAGCAGGCCCACTGAGATCGCCCAGAAACCAGAAACCGCCGAGCACCAGGGCTCCCCGAAACTGGATCGGTCTCAGGGGCATGTGAGAGGGATGCGGGCCGGTTCTCTGGTATGAGAAAAGATGAGGTGGGATCTATGTAGGGGTGTCAGCCACCCCTACATAGATCTTCTCCCCCTTCGGAGGACCTGCGTCAATGTGTATATGTGCACGTGGTGTGGCATGGCAGGTTCAAACACAGGAGTGGACAGGCCCACCCAGGGAAAACCTCTGGAAAAACCTCTGGAAGAGCTTAGACAAATGAACATTGCGTATTTACAGATGGTGCTCAACTCTAAACATTAAAATATTACATAAGCAAACAGGGCATAGAAAAACACTGCTTACCATCTGGCAGTGCCTGTAAAAACAATATAATGGGGGAGCAGTGAGGTACTGCGGTGAGCTGGGAACTGAGATTAGCACGAGGTGTAGTGTGAGGTTTACAGCTGGAGCTTAGGGACCTGACCAGGTAGAATGGGCACAGATAGAGCAGGATGTTCAACAGCTCAGCTCAGCTACATCCCTCTTATTCAAAACAACCACTAAAGAGCTCCCTTTATGTCAGTGTGGCCTTGCAGCACATCTCTGTACTCCATGAAGTGTATGTGCTCACGCATACAGAAATTCAAGAGAAAGAACTGGTCAACCCAGGCACAGAATAAGCGCACACACACACACACAGACAGACACACACACACAAACAAAATAGCATAATGCCAGATGACGCAGACCACTACAAATTCACCTCAACGGAGGGAAACAAGAAACAGCACTTCCACACATTATCAGCTGGCGTCAGGAGTGCATTCAATTTAGCTTCACCCCACTCCAGTTGGAAAACGCCAGCCGGTCCTGCTCAGTAAAACTGCTCGGCGAAAAATCCAATTATTCCCCCCCCCCCCTCTGTACTGGCTCTTTTTTCCTTCCATTCGTCCTCGGAGACATGAGTTTTCTTCGAGCCTGAATGGAGATCCTGCAGGGTCTGTGCACCAGATGAGCCGGGGGAGGGATTGGGAAGAGTCCAGCCCTGAGCACCACAAAAGGGGCCACATCACTAGGGCACGGCACAAACAGACCTCAGCACGAGACACTTCCCCTGCCATCACCCGCAAACAATGACTCTAAGACAAAGCAGTAGATGACTAATAACCCCACGGGCACGGAGAGAGGGCCCCCGCACACAGATGCAGCAAGGCAGGGCCCAACTCAAGCATATACTGTAGGGCCTCTTAAAAAAACAGGGGGCAGCGTCTTCAGTCCCTCTGTTCAGAATGCATCATGACGTGCTGCACAATGGAATGGGAGCACATCTGCACGACCTACTACAAAGCACATCCGTTGACTTGGTACAATCCATTGACTTGGTACAATCATTTCTCTTTCTCTTTCTCTTGACTTTTACAGAAGGGCTTTGGGAACATAGACAGTGAATACTGGCTGGGCCTGGACAACATCTACAACCTGACAAAGCAGGGCTACTACCGGCTCCTGGTGGAGCTCGAGGACTGGGTGGGCAAGAAGGTGTACGCCGAATACAGCAGCTTCCATCTGGAGTCCGAGAGCGAGGGCTTCCGCCTTCGTCTGGGCACCTACCAGGGCAACGCCGGAGACTCGCTGAGCAGCCACAACGGAAAGCCCTTCACCACACTCGACCGTGACAGGGACGCCTTCTCAGGTAAGAATCACAGGAAACTGAAGTTGGCAACTCACCTTCTGTCAATTATAGCACCAATTCTTTAAAAAACAAACATATCATTGGAAGATCCCATTGCTTATATCTATTGTGTGTAACCTACATGTACTTGCCTCAACCAATAATTTAGAGTCTAAAATGAGACTACCCCTTCAAAACAATCTCCTCCTCTTTTCCCTAACCTCTGGCAGGTAACTGTGCCCATTTCCACAAGGGAGGCTGGTGGTACAACGCCTGTGGCCAGACCAACCTGAATGGTGTGTGGTACAGCGGTGGCGTGTACCGCAGCAAGTTCCAGGACGGGGTCTTCTGGGCCGACTACGGAGGAGGATTCTACTCCATGAAGGCTGTCCGCATGATGATCAGGCCAATTGATTAATAGATTGTAAACACTCCCCAGCCAGCCAGACACACACTCACACACACTCACACAGACACAATTCCCTGGAGGCCCTTTAAAATCCCTCCTGACACTTCCAATCCCCATTCACATAACTCATGGTTGATGCTAATTTATACAATGCATTTTTTATGGAGCACAGGCCACCTACGATTCTAGCAGCCCTCTCCCACAGGCGTGGGTCTATGAGGAGGGACGTTTACTCCACGGGGGAAAGGAGGGAGGAGAGTAGAAGAAGAGTAAACAAACTCCTGCGCAGCTACAGTCCACCTCTGTCTGGTGCGGCTAAGCTCCTGCTGCACCGAGACAGCCGACGAATGTCTGTCCGCTTTGACCCAGGTGGGGTCTGTGGTGCTGCTCTGACGTTTTGGAGATGTTTAGAGAGTGAGGGCCAAATCCCTGATCTTTTTCTGCATCATTTGTACCCAGTCATCCTCTCCTCATCCAGTTAATATTTAATAAGTGCAGTGCATTCAATCTTTTTTTTCCTTCCTTGCTGTTGGACGCCTTCTCACATTCCTTTGTTGCTTGGTTCATCTAAGCTTCTCTATTGGCCCTGTTTGTTACTTATTTCACTTTTGTAATGGGAAGCCCTTGAACGAAAATTAACATTAAGAAACCTTTTATGTACGAGAAGGAAAACACTCTGTAGTATGGAACTATTGTTTTATACACAGACACACACATAAATACACACTCTCCCTCACACACACACACACACACACAAACAAACACGTTTGAAGTATACAATATATTTTTGTTAGTCCACAAGCACAAAGAGGACTTGACATATCTGTGCCTCTCTGATGTGGAGAAGGCTTAGCCAGCTTTTTTGGTATGTAAATATATGGTACTGTATATTGCCTGTAATTTGTATGAGTTAATTTAAGGCCTGTGGCTTGCTCAGGTCCATGTTGTAACTGCACCTCATTCACCACCTCCAAAGTCAGCTATTTATCTTATTTATAAGGATTATGCGATAGCCTTCTTCCAAATTATTCATCCTGGTTATGATCTAGTGTTTTCATAAATATACGACAAAAAAACATTTCAAATATAGACATTCCCAATAATAATCCAAATGTCGCAACACAATCACACCAGTCATTAGAAAAAGAGAGACATTTTTACCAAGCCCAGAACAGCATGGAGGGCTGAACTATGCTGTACTCGAGCTTCTCTGGCCTCACGCAGACGCCCACTTTCTTCTCCACAACACGTGAAGGCTACGACTGACTGGAGGTGGAACGCATTAACCGTTACAGCGCAGTCCCTTGCCCTGATGCCGACACCCAGTACAAAAGATGGAAAGAGTAAAAAAAAAATCTAATAAAACACTCTTCCATCTCCCCCGTCTCTTCTTTCATACTCTCTATCTGAAACACACACACACACACACACACAGTCCTCCACTTGCACAGTGGGAGGCTTGAAGTGAGGTTTGAAGGAAGAAGTAGTAAAAGAAATAGACAAGAGAGAGAGAAAGAGAGAAGACAGAAATACGTTGCCTTTATAATGCTTGCTGTACATCATGTCCAATCACATAAGGCAGAATATGTTCTTTTGTTACAGCTGGCTTTCTCATTACACAACTGATTGGATTGCAATATGATCTCTAGTGAATGAGTCCACATGTAGCGACAGTGAGAGAGGAGAGGGAGAAAGAGAAATAGAAAGAGAGACAGAGAGAAAAATAGAGACAGAAATAGAGAGAGAGAGATAGACAGAGCAGGAATAAGACGGAGAGAGAAAGAGCAGGGGGGTATCAGGGTGACCTGCTCTGTGGAATTGCCTGATTAAAGTGTGCAGTCGAACGCAGAGCGAGAATAAGTGTTACAACAGAGCACGGCGTGGACGACAGATGACAATGGAAAACACATTTCTGTAGTCCGGTCACGGGCCATGGGGCAAGAGAGGAGTGAAAGAGGTGGGGAGGAGAAAGAGAAATTCTTTCCACAGCGAGGGAGTGAGTGACTGAGGGAGAGAGAACAGGAGGGAGGGAGAGGGAGAGAGAGAGAAAAGGAGGGAGGGAGAGAGTCAGAACGAGCACTTGGGTTTCATCTTCCCAGATATATTCTGCAAAGTTACGACTCTCCCTTGACTGAGAGTCACTCAGGGGCCGAGGTTCATAAATCAAATATCTCTAATGTCTTGGCAAGCATGAACACATGATCGAACACATCCACACACACACACACACACACACACACACACACACACACACACACACACACACACACACAGAGGGCTGGTGAGATATCGGCACTTATCCTCGACCTTTCAGGTTTGGATGCATGGGTGGTGGGCGTGAGTCTGTGGTGCTGACCTGCTCCCAGTCAGTGTCCTCATGAGGCTATTTATACTGTATGTGAGGTGGTAGGTCATGGAACTAGAGTGTGCTGGGTGGGTGGGAGAGAATGAGGTGCTAGAAAGGAGTAGGTTTGGCCAGTGCGGCCTGATCTACCACCTCACCCGCTCATTTTTCCATTGCGTGTGTCCCTCCATCGCCCAAGCCATCTTTCCATCCGCATCACCCTCTGTCCCCATGCTGGGCTGACACTCCTGGGCTGGCCACACACACACACACACACACACACACACACACACACAAATGCTCTTGGTGTTCACGCTCAGCCCATATTAAGAGATGTCTCTCTTCATCACACTCACACAAACTCAACACCACACACACACACACAAAAACACATACAAACACACAATTCTCTAAGCTACCCTCACACACACAAAAGTCACACAAGTATGGCAACAGCAGAGCAAGAAGTCCCATGCAGCCTCTCTCCCCCAGCTGGCTGATGCTGCAGTATGCTGTGGGGATCCGTGACATCAGTGAGTAGGGAATCTTTGCTCATCGCCATGGGAACAAAGCTCGTGCACGTGCAGAGTGCAAACTTCCATTACCAAGGGCATGTTACTGTGGCAACGGCCAAAATGGATGCAAACAAAAAGTAATAACTTATTTGACACAAGATTTCAAAAAAAAAAAAACAAAACAAAGAAATTGGAATAACAAAAAGGCTTCCGGGCTCGAAGGAAGAAGATTGTGTTGTGACAAAGCAGAAATACTACTGTTGAGCTGTGGCGACGAGACAATAAATCACTAGCAGGGTTCGATGGCTTCCCTCGTTTCTTCTCGCTGTCTGTCTGCATATATCTCCCGTTTCCTCTCACACGACGACCCTGTACCAATCGCCCAGACGCTGGGCTGTAAAATGTGACAACACCACGATCCCAGAATGCCTTTTGTTTGCTGCCATTTCCTTGACATCACGACTCGCGCTCAATAAACAACCTCTGAGCCAAAAGCTGTTTATTAAAAGCCAAGGCTCAGCACATGAGCACAGGGCTCTGAGACAAGCCTCTTCTAACAGCTCTCACCTGACCCACTCACTGAAAGGTAAACAACAGGTCTGCGTCCGCACCATAAACGAGGACATTACATTACAGGGGTCCACTCCATCAGAATGGGACCCAGACTCCCATAAAGCAACATTCAGCCCAAAAGTGGCTCCTACTGGGCCTAAACTCCAGGTGTTTAGAGCACTGATAGCTCTCTGATAGAACATCCTTAGTGTTCTATTCAGAGCAGCGCTTTAGAGGGGGGAGCTAAAAGGACCAGTAACACAGGAGAGAACAGAGGAGGGAAGAAAAAAAAAGATAGAGAAGGGAAAAAAAGAAAGGGAAATTTGGGGGCGGTGATGACGGTGCTAATATCCGTTTGCGTCTGTGGCCCTCGTCCTAGGCTTGTCTGTGCGTTGGTGGGAGCTCGACAGCTCAAGGGGTGTTGGCGATGTCTTTACCACAGTCGCCTCATAGTCTGCATTAAAACTCCGCACCTGTCAACATGTGCTAAACCACAACCTGAGCAGTCAGACCCTCATGTCCACACACACACACACACACACACAGACACACAAACACACACACACGTGCAACCTAACCTGCCTCTGTCGCCCTGTTTGCTCTGGGAGAACAAGAGGTAGATTAGGTTTCTTGGCCTGCTGAGCAAAATGCTGCAGTTTTACACCAGCTTTTTCCATCACACGCAGGCACACATACAGGCACACGCGCACACACACACACACACACACCTCCTCTTCGTCAATGAACTTCGGTCCAGTTGGGATCTTAGGCAAGGACAATCTATCACAACAGATGTCTGGAACCTTCAATGATTTCTCATCATCTTGGGCGTCATGAACTTAAGCACTTCCCTGCTCCTCCATCTTTCTTAATCTGCCCTCTCCTGCCCATGTTCATCAGAGGACAGGGAAGAGGACAGGGAAGAGGACAGGGAAGGGGACAGGGAAGGGGACAGGGAAAGGGACAGGGAAAGGGACAGGGAAGAGGACAGGGAAGAGGACAGGGAAGAGGACAGGGAAGAGGACAGGGAAGAGGACAGGGAAGAGGACAGGGAAGGGGACAGGGAAGGGGACAGGGGATCCTCCAAGATCCTTAGCGGGTCCTTTGCTTTAAGCTGTCTGCCATACACACTGTAACATACATACATATATGCACACATGCAAAGGCAATAATAACACCACCCATAAACAAGAATGCTTCTCAAACCCCCATTTTCCCTCGCTCACACACACACACACACACACACTGTAGTTGTGAATTCATACATGAGTGCACAACTGCACAGACCCACAGGTGCATCAATGTACTCAGCAAACAAACTCCACATAAGCAAAGCAGTCAAGTCATTCACACCCTGAATATCAACATGTGCACAATGTAAACACATAGATACACCGACAAACATACAAACACACACACACACACACACACATATCTTTCAACTCTATTTGCATCTATTCCACTTCCTGTTATCCCTTAAAGGTGCCTGACTAAAGTGACAGGGACATGTATGACATCTGGGAGTTGTTGGAGAACTTCCTGTGCCACAGCTCGACACTGGAACTCCTTTGCAAGGGCAGTGGCCCCTGCGACTTCTTCTGCCACCTGACCCACAGAAAATCACTACATGACGGGGAGCTGACCAGGCTCTCGAAGGTCTCTGATTGGCTCTTCAGCAGCAGCTGAGAGGCTTCCATAGGCTCCTGGAGCTCTGGAGGCGGGTACTGGAAAGGGCACTGAGCGGCCGGGTTGCTCAGGAGGGCCTGTCCAAACAGACACTCGGTACTCGGCTCGCTGGGGCTCGGCGACCCCGACTCAGCCCCAGGAACGGTCTCCAGAACAATCTCAGGTGAACGTGGTTCTGGGTCTTCCCTTGAGATGCTGGCATCTTGGTCTGGGATGTCAAGGACGGGCTCTTCCGAGTAGAGGCTGGCTACATTGATGATTTCGCTCTCTGTTGAAGAACCATACTGGACTTCTTCGATCTCCTCATCGAAAGACTCTGAGCTGTTTGAGTCCGGAGTGTCCGCCTCAACAGCACACAACACAGCATGGTGGAGGGTGTCCATGTCCGTCAGGCAGATGATTATTTCATCTTGAGGCACCGTTTCTGTGCTACTGGACACCGATACGTTTAGGAGCTCTGGCTCAACTGGGAGAATGTCTGGTAAAGAGATGACCTCTGACTCTGGAGGACACTCGACGACAGGACTCTCTGGCCTCGGCTCTGGGCTTAGTTCTGGACTCCAAGCTGGAGCAGCTACAGCGTCCAATGTAGACAGCTTCTCTGGACAAGAAAAAGAGTCAAAGGTCACTGGCTCGGGTGGACTCAGGCTGTCTGTGTCAAGGTCAGGCATAGCCAAGAGTTCTGGGTCCATCGTAACAGGTGGGGGAGGCTCAGGAAAGCTAAGGTCTAACTGCAGTAGCTCAGGTGAGCTGGCTAGGCTGGTTTCGATGGGTTGGTCTGGATGGTCTTGGTTTGAGGCTGCTACGTCTACAGGCTCAGGGCTAGACAAAGTCTGCATGTCCGACTCAAGGTATTCTAGAAGGGGCTGAGTTGGGAAGGTGGGTTCTATGTGCTCAGGGCTTGGGGACTCTGTGAGGTTAGGACCTACAGGCTCTGGAGATGGGCTTACAGGCTCAGAGTACACAGGTTCTGGAGAGGAACTCAAACCCTCTGGGTACCATGATTCTCTAGACTGTGGACTGAGAAAATCAATGTCAGATTCTAGAGGAAACTGTGGGTCTATGACATTTTGCACATCTGAAGGTTCAGTGTGTAATGTGAAATCCACACACTCTGCCATCAGGTCGATCGACTCTGGACTTGACAGGGCACTTTCAGGAACTGACACGTCTGCTACTGTTTGGCTAACATAGCCTGGCTGGGGCAACTGGAGAACATTGGATTTGAGAGGCTCTGGAGTTGGAGACTTCATGATGCTCAGTTCCACAGGAGAGGGGCAGTTGACGGCCGCATCTGCTGTGTTCTGTCTCACCAGACCCTTGCTGTTGGCCTGGGTGCTGACGGACACGTGGCCCGGGGTGGTGGCACCAGTGGAGGTAGAGGGCTGTGGGGCCTCCCTCCCCCAGTTGGGCGACCAGGTGTTGTATCGCTGTGTGAAGGTGGAAAAGTTGCTGTTAAAGGCACGCAGCTCGGTGCAGATGTCCCGCCGCAGCTCAGCCAACTCCTGCCGCATGGCTGTAACGTCCTCCCGCCACTGTTGGCTCAGGGCCAGGGCCAGGTCGGCCGTCTCCTGGACGGTGGCCTGCACAGCCGGGGGGATGGCGGCCAGCCCGATGCCCATTCCAAGGCTGGCGCCGGACGAAGATGCCCCTGAGGGCAGAGTGGCGGCCGTAGAGGAGGACGCTGCCGCCCGGGCCGCCCGCTGACTGTGGAGCCTGTCGGCCCTCCTTGACCGGCTGACATCCTCGCGGGGCAGGTAGGCTATTTCTGCCTCCTCGTCTGGCAAATTGTCCTCATTAAGCAAACTAGTGCCTTCCAGCAAATCATGGCCCTCTGGAAGACAAATATAAACACAGGAGCGTATAGGCACCCACAGGTGGAGACAGCTGGAGAGCTTGCAGTTGTACAGGCGGCATTTACGCATGTGCAAGACGTATGTGAGTCAAAGCAAGACCTGAGGTCCCTTGTGTGTTTATCCAACCATGATCTACTTTAGAATAACAACCTGTTTTCCCTTGCTTCACTGCAGTGACAAAACATGCACAATTAGTCCTACTAAGGTTACCAGCAATGTGATTTCTGTTCAGATCACTATTTCAGACGAGGAAAACAAATATTATTCAAATTTATCATAGCCTGGAGCTGGTCTCTCTGCTCATTTTGACTCACATAAGCTTGTTTTGTTTCTTCTTGTGTTTTTTTTTTTTTTTTTTTGAAAGAGGAAGGGACAACACTGCCTTCTCACTGAAATGTGTGCTTGCATAGACATCCCTCATCATTAAAGGCACAACGCAGACGTCTGCCTGCACAATTTTCTCAATAAGCGTCAGTGAAGTAATGGAGACAAACCTGTAGTATAATCAAATCCAAACGGGATTGAATAAATTCTCTGTGATGATGGAGGTCTGTACTTTGTTTTTTGTGCATCAGAGAGAAGCGAATGCAAAAATGAAAGCTTCAAAACCTCTGGCACCCTGTGGTTTCCAAGGAAAGCAGGTATGAACCCTATTGAAAATGCAAGGTCCAGTACGACCCATCCACCTGAATTCAAAACCAACAGTTTGCCATCTTGCTTACACCTTACTTAATCAATGGTTCATTGTCTCCATAGAAACTTGGAAATGTCAGTTATTTGGATGTCCTGAATCTCACTAGAACGGAATTTAGCAGTTCCACAAATTAATATTTGTTGCTAAAGTACATAAATTTAATTAGCCATCTATTAGACAGAAGATGGTTTAGGATCACCTCTTAGGATCACCTATGACCACCTCTTGTCAATCTTACTGACATTCGTATTGCAAGGGTTCACATCCCCCTACTCCATTATCAGTTAAAGAGGCTCACTCCTAGAAAGAAACAACATGAACTGTTTTCATTGAGAAGGCAGTGGAAATATTCAATCGACTGAAACAGAAAATGTTCAGACTACCTGCCCAAGCTCTCCAGCGTGTGCCCCCACCCAAGCGCTCCAAAGCTCCCCTACACGGACACTTTCCTCAGTGCAGTCAGACAGCGTTAAGCCACTGGTCTGTAAAGCCACGGGACGGACGTGGAGCAGAGGACTGTATTATTGTGGACTCCGCAGGAGAGGCTGAGCTCTGAGTGTGTTTGGAGTGGGGAGGGAAGGGGGGTGGGTGGGAGTTTGGTTGGTAGGGGACCAAATAACTCGCCAATGCCCTGAATGACCCCACCATGCGGTTCCCTCTGCTGGGAAGGTGTTTGGACTGGAGGACAAATACGGAGTCGTCTCCCTCCCCGCAACACACACACACACTCACACACGCACAGATACACACATACACACACAAACATTACACACTCACACTTCACCTCTCCCCATCACAACACAAACCACTGTCACCTTTCCCTGTCTCATCTGAAGCACAGAATGGAACAAATACCCAAATCCAATCCACTCTCACACACTGGACTGACACACACAAACACTTTCACACAAACACAAACACACACACACACACAAACATGTACCCACATACACACACACAAACACACACACACACATACACATACACACCGGAGGAGAAAAAATATGACAATCCCTTGAGCTGTGGAGTGTTTAAGGTATCAGTTCCACAAGTGGGTAAGCCTAATTCAATAGGGTTCATAGCCTAGGTCCTTAAGGAACACGGATACCAAAGGGTGAACAAAACAAAGGCAGAGCATAGTTATTTTCTCAAAGCGACTCGCATGCATGTCATGCAAAATACGCACACACACGCACACATACACACACACACACACACACACACATATACATACATACACAGCAGCCAAGATGAGAAGAGAGCAGGACATCGATAGAGCAAAGTTGAAGGCTGAAGTGTGGACCAGCTGCTCAAACACTCAACCACAAACTAGGTGCAGTCACTAACGTTGAATTAACATACCCTTTCCACTGAAATATGACTGATTGCCACTGAAGTTACACTCTAAAATAAAGTATTGCTTCAAGTACACTTAGCAGATGGGTTATGCCTATCAGATTTGATCAAAGGTCTATAAATATTTGATAGGAGTTTTAACATCACTCCATCATGAATTAGAAGGCCTTTCAGAAAGATTAACATGCTGCACTGTTGATCACTGTCGATTTTAAAAGAGCACAAGGACTAGTGAGGTTTGAGTGAAGTGTAATCAAAGGCCTTCTCTGCCCTCTATAGTAAAGGAACCCTACACTGGGGCCAAATGTGTATGTCGAGGACTGCAAAATTTTAAGCAAATGGATCTCGAAACACTCCAAAATAATGAAACCCAAACCCTTTCATGCAGAGAGCGAAATCACGGTTAGTTAAGAAGACTGCTGTGGGAAAACGGCGTAGCGGTGGCGAAGACGGAGCGGATCAGGCTTACCTGTCGTGGACCTGATGGTGGACGTAACGGTCGAGGAGGTCATGGAGGGCACGCACTCGTCGTCCTGGGAGTAGCCGGCCTGGATGGCGCGCAGGTAGCTGTGGCTCCGCGTGCGGAAGCAGCCTGGCAGGTCCAGCGCCTCCATGGCCTGCGACTCGACCTCGCTGAAGACCGACTCGCACACCGACTCAAACTGCCCGTTGATCTCTGTCTCACTCACCTGGACAAGAGGTTGCAAGAGCAAGAGGAAAGTCGTTAACTCTCTTTTGCAACTTCTCACTGATTTCAGCTTTAGAGGTCTGGTATTCATTAGGTTTTTAGAGAAATGTAAAAACTAGGATGATGCCCTGAAACTACTCTACCACACCAAATTTCATTGATTTGTATTTCATTGTGTTTCAATTGAGGAAATTAATTCACATGACTCTTCTATTGAAAACAATGTGAAGGTCATCATTTGAAGTGGTTCATTCTACTATTTAATAGCTGGGAGATGCCTGCCTGGCTCTTGCCTAGAGACATAATAAGGCTATATAAAAATCCTGAGATATAAATCTTTTGATGGAGCGATATCAGTTCAGTTGAATCTGTTCAATGAGTATCTTCAAATCTAGAATTTCCCGTTTGGCAATCTAGAATATCACAGATTGCCATCTTGTTCTGCTGAAAAGGTTATTATCTGGTAACGACCTCAGAGTTGGCCTGGGCAGGCACAGACACAAAGAGTGGCAAAGAATTGAAGTGATCTTTAAGACTTGTGTTGGATCAATACAACATTCCCTTCAAACAGATAGTCAGGATTTACACGAATGAGATAAGTGCGTCGTTGGAAGCAGTGCCATTTTCTGGACATTATAAACAAAACTGTGATAAAAATAAGACATATAATGTCTATCAACACCAATATTAGTCCACATTAAAGATAATGGAGTACAAAAATATATAGGGACTATAACAACATTTGTTTTTTTTTCACTAATTCAGACTTAGCAAGGAAAATGCCCATTTCATCGGCTATCCCACTTTGACAGAGAATGAAATGTCTCTTACTGCAGTACTTCCTTTTATTCACACTGAGGTCTGTGATAACCAAGTTGTTCCTTACATTAAATCAAAGAAGAGTATCGCAGTTGGTCAGTCGAGTGTGAAAACAAGTGATTACAAAACCATCTGCCAAAAAACATTCAAAACTCAGAAAATAAGAAACACAGGATCCTGGATCCTTGTAAGTTTACTTTAACATAATAATGCAGTTGCAGCAACAGAAATCCTTGACGACTGAGCTGAGCTGATCTATACTCAGCAAGACAAGACACTGTTTTAATATTCAACAAACATTTGGTTTCACCTGTGCAAAGAGAACACTTCAAATCATTTAGATAGTCAGGAGGAAATTAAAACTCCCTTACAAACACCTTCCCTCACTCACCATAAAATCAAACAGCAAAAGCCTGGGCTGAACAAACACTCATTCATGCCTTATTAATGAAAGCAAGCAGACGAGGAGAAAGATGGGAGATCTCCAGAGTTCCCTGCTTGGTCCTGATGCAGAGACTGGATGCAGATCTTCGGCTCTTTGGGAGTAGGATTTGGGCCACTCCAGAGCCCAAAAGACGTGGGCCAGCCTAGGGGTACTTATCCTAGGGCTACACTTAATCACACTACTATAATCAATGGAACTGGTTGCCAGAGAACACAGTGAACATTAAAAAAAAAAAGACCCTCTTCTATGTTGAATTGGAGTCAGTGGCGTGCTCAGTCCTTGTAACTGAATGAAGTAAAAGTTGTTTTTGGGTGCTCTTTGATCCAAGGTTATGTACAGGAAGCAAATGAAGAAAACTCTTCTTGATCAAGGCACTCCAATAAGTTAAATTATGACGTGTCCAAACAAGAAGCTTGAGAGAGAGTGGCAAAACTGAATATGTTCATTATTCCATATTTCATATTTCTTCACAATAAGGCCAACTAGGGCATGGTCACACTGTGCTTTTCCATATCTGTGTCTGTATGATATGATTGCCATGTGCGTAATATGTGGGGTATGGCGCCATAGGCTTTCCTATGAAACTTACTACTGGTGTAGACTTCATTGTCATCATTACTGATTGAATGTTCTTTTCTGAAGGCTTTGCCTTCTGGTAAGTGGGGCGCCAAGGGGTCATGCCGACCCAGTAGCTGGGTTGGGCATGGATCGTACGACTATGACATGATCAATCCTTATCTTTGATTACTTTAACTTGGGTTCTTCTTGCGCCTCCTAAGAGACGCCTTGATCACGGATGCTTATGCCACTCTGCATCTTGCCTCTCTCCTGTTGTGCACAACGGAATAAATCTACTCCTCGATTCGACATCTAAGTGTGGTCTGGTCTCCTGTCTGAGGTACCCTAAAAAGTGCTATCAATGTGAAAGCGTAGTGTTTTCAGAATGTGACGTTTTCTATGCGGTCTTTGACACAGGGAGCAAGTTTTCAGTTTTTATCTGCTTCAAACTATTTTTTCCATGCTTACTCAGCTTATTCAAAATAACTCTTTAGTTCCTCTACTCGTAAGGCTTAAGGCATTTTTAATATTCTTACTGTAAGTCTCAAATGTAGATGCCACACCATTCAGCCATGCAAAGTCAATGAGGACCGGGGGGTTCATTTCCCCCCCGCAGGGGGCGTGGCCTCAATGTGCATTGTCTCTATAACAGCTCATTAAATCACTGCCATGTGGCTGGGCATTTGGTCTGCTACACATTGGGCTGGCCTGAGTAGCCCGTGTGAGCTATGGGCCGCTGTGTGCTGTTGTGTGTGCTGCTTTGTGCTGCTTTGTGCTGTGTGCTGTACTATGTGTGGTGCTGTGTGCTGTACTGTGTGCGGTGCTGTGTGCGGTGCTGTGTGCAGTGCTGTGTGTGGTGCTGTGTGCGGTGCTGTGTGCGGTGTGCTGTGTGCTTGAAGGAGTTAGGTACAACGTAGACAGAATTCGCAAACTGCTCGCTACCGCTAACAGATTAGGGCATATGAAAACGAAACAGACATGCCCTTATCAGTGCCCT
>JAUCNH010000002.1:5683844-5694098 GCA_032353275.1 Sardinella hualiensis | reverse complement strand
CCTGTGCATGCCATCCAGTAAGTTTGCTTGGCTAAACACACACACACACACACACACACACACACACACACACACACACACACACACTCTTTCCTCTCTTGTTGCTCTTACTTGTTCTCATTCGCTATTTCACTTTCGGGCACCTTCTAGTTTTGTCAGTGTCTACTTTACTGCAACTCTGCAACTCTGACTCAGCGTTCAACCAATGACTCATTAGTTTACGGACTATGCATGAGGCTCTGTTTGCATGGCTTTTTTCTGTTTGTTTTGTGTTTCAGCACTAACGGTGCTTTTGTGGTTTTCAGATCCGGCCCCATTAGTTGCCCTCAGTAAGCAACTCTGGCCTGCTGTATGCTCAGTACTGCTTAGCGAGTGTTGGAATAACTTGCATTTAGAAATAACTAATTCCATCTGTGTGTGTGTGTGTGTTTGTGTTTGTGTGTTGGCATTTACGTGCATTCGTGCAATTTTCTGCTAAATCTCATGTCAGAAAAATAGACTAAACACCATGACAGCCGTGACTTTTCTTACCTTCTTGTCACTCTGATTCTCCTCATGCTTGCCCCAAAGCGGTTGCAACGCCATAGCTGAGGTATGTGTGCTTGGGAGGGATGGTCATGTTGCCACATGTGCACTCACTGCACTGAACTTAAAGGACAGGCGCTGTATGATTGACCAGAGTGCCATCCCCGCATGTATTTGTATTTGAATCCGTGAAAAGGGCAGCTTTCATTGCACATGCTTCCCTTGGGCTCCATGGGGTGCATTTGCATTGTGTGTCCAAGACTGGTCTCCTTTTTCCCCAAAGGCTGCACACTTGGAACCGGTGTAGCCAGTTTCATTGATTAAAGGAAGCCAAGTGTTGCAGCATGTGGGAGGCACATGAAACGCCTCTGTGTTGTCCCCTGTGTAGCCCCACCGTAAGAACGACTCTGACATGCAGCATGTGTTCTGCTTCTCAGGGATTCAGTGGCTTCAACTGTGGTGATTTTGAGGGGTACACTTGCGCCAACCTACGCTGTCAGAACGGTGGCACCTGCCTGTCAGGCAGCATCCCCCAGTGCCGCTGCCCAGCCGGCTTTGGCGGCACCCGCTGCGAGATCGTCCAAAACTGCCCGTGCCACAACGGCGGCACGTGTGTGCCCGACCCGCAAAACCGCAACCAGATGACCTGCCGCTGTTCGCCGCCCTTCCAGGGCAAGTACTGCGAGATGATGGACATCCCCGTCTCAGTGGACACGCCATCCTGCCCCTACGTGCAGTGCGAGCAGACGTTTGGGGACGGCGTGTGCGACCAGCAGTGCAGGAACCAGGAGTGCTCGTGGGACGGCGGCGACTGCTCGCTCCATTGGCCCAAGCCCTGGGAGAACTGCACGGCGCAGGTCCACTGCTGGGACCTATTCCGCAACGGCCGCTGTGACCCCGAGTGTGACAACCCCGGCTGCCTCTTCGACAACTTTGAGTGCCTGGGTCCCTCACCCACACCCAGCCCGTGCAAGTAAGAGACGCATCCTGGCATCCTGATCATGAGTTCATCTGCAGAAGTATCATAAGTAGAGCAGAAAGTGTATTCCTCATTCGTTAGGTTGTTATATACCTGGATGGTTCATTACCATTGAAAGGTCAGGAAGTATAGCCATATGATTTGTACCAACAATGTTGGTTTGTAGCTTGCAAATTTTATTATTATATTATTATTATTTTGGTTACTCTCACATGTCTGTGTTTTCTCATTCTTAATTGTCTTTGCTTCTTTCTTAACTCCTCCCTCCTTTCTCTTTCATCTCCTCTTTCTTCCTCTCATCTTTCTCTTCATGGCGCCCAGGTATGAAGACTACTGCAAGGATCACTATGCCAACGGCCACTGCAACCAAGGCTGCAACACGGAGGAGTGCGGCTGGGACGGGCTGGACTGCTCGGGCGACGTGCCCCCCAAGCTGGCGGACGGCACGCTGGTGATCGTGGTGCTGCTGCAGCCCAACGAGCTCAAGCGCGACCTCAAGGGCTTCCTGCGCACGCTCAGCTCCCTGCTCCACACCAACGTGCGCGTCAAGCTGGACGACCAGGAGAACACCATGATCTTCCCGTACTACGGCGACGAGAGCGGTGGCCACGGCGGAGTTGCAGCCATGAAGCAGCGGGGCAAGAGGGAGGTCACAAAGGACGCCATTGGGTAAGAGCAGCCCCGCCCCGCACCTCCTCCAACGTGCACACACACTCGCTCTCGAGGAACGCACAAACACAAACATACACACACGCAGACACACTCACACAAACACACACACTCTCTCTCTCTCTCTTCCTTTCTCTCTCTCTCTCTCTCTCTCTCTCTCTCCCCTAAGGAACTTCCCCTAGCCCAAGTCCAAGTTGACGGTGCACATGATGTGGTGGTTCTGCCCGTGTCATCGGAAAGCTAACCTGCCTGTCTGGTATTTTTCCCGCAGCTCTAAGGTGTACCTGGAGATTGACAATCGCCAGTGCGCGCAGAACTCCAAAGAGTGCTTCACCAACACGGACCTGGCCGCCTCCTTCATCGCAGCCGAGTACCTCAAGTCCGGCCTGCCCTACCCCATCCACTCCGTCAGCAGTAAGTTCCTTCGGCCATCATTACTCTCCAGTACTTCCTCTCAGGAATTCCTTCCAGGACGACCGTCTACTTCTTTCTAGATATATAGTTTTTATTTGCTTTCCTCGCGGGTCATGTCGGCTTTTGAATCTGCTGAGTCATGCTCCACGTGTTCCGTTGCGTCTCATCATGTCTCACCTTGTCTGGTGTCGCAGGTGACCACACGCCGCCTCAGCACCCGCCGCAGTGGCTGTACCTGTGTGCGGTGGCGGCGGCCATCATCCTGGTCATCCTGGTGCTGGGCGTGCTGGCGGCCAAGAGGAAGCGCAAGCACGGCATCCTGTGGCTGCCCGACGGCTTCCTGCCCAACAACAACAGCAAGCGCCGCGAGCCCGTGGGCCAGGACGACTTCAGCCTCAAGTGAGTCTCTCATCACAAATGCATACTACACACTACACTCTACACACTGCACACTGTCACACTAAACCCTGTCACACACTGCCACGCTCCATACTACACACTGTCACACTACACACTTCACACTGTCACACTAAACACTGTCACACACTGCCACACTAAACACTGTCACACACTGCCACACTCCATACAACATACTGTCACACTACACACTATACACGTGTGTGGGTGACAAACTTACATCTACAGACTTCAGTAGACAACACAGAAGAGATTTGTTGTGAGGAATTTCTATTGCTAGTCACACAACACAGATTATGTCCTTCATTGGTGTCCATGCTTTAAAGTAGTTTTATTTACTTGCCACTTTGCAGTGGTTTAGCGTAGTGATTGTGAGGTATTTAATGAAGGAGTTGTAGTGTGTGGTGCATAGTTTCTATTATGTAAGAAATAACTCACCAGAGGCCTGTTCTGCTTGCGTTACCTCAGCTATGGGTAGTTGTTAGGCACGACGTGTAGTAGAGGTAGCTTGAGGGGGTTATTGCTTTTCTAAAAACATCTGCCATGGTGTCATTCAAGGATGACACAACAAGGAGAAATGTAGTGAAAGATTAATAGATAACTATTCCTTGCCGCAATATAGAACAAAATGTGGTTGGAGCCATGGTGTATAGTGAATTTTACGATGGCATGGAACGCAATTCAACCAGTCACAATCAAGGACTGTAACTCTCCGTTTTAGAAATATGGTTAAACCCTTACACTGGGTTAATCCCTTGACGCAAACACACACACACATGCAGCCAGCCATGTCCTTATCTTTTCTAACTGCCTTTTCCGTCTCATCCGACCTCCCTGCTGTAGGAACATGCAGAAGCCGCAGGACGTTCTGCTGGACGGCAACCAGGCCCCGCGCTGGTCCGAGGACGAGCATCCATCCAAGAAGCCCAGGGTGCGTCTCTTGCCTCACCTCAGAGCGCTCTGCTCAGCCGCGTCTGCTCCAGACGCTAGCCATGCGCATACACCTAAAGATGGCCGCCTCCGCATCAGGGCTCACACTCTTTGTCCCCCTCCAACAGATGATCACGCCTCAGATGGAGGACAAGCCGCTGCTGCCTATGGACGGGGCGGTGGACAGGAGGGAATGGACGCTGCAGCACCGCAAGGCCGCCGACATCACCCTCACCCCCCCACAGGCCGACCTGGACATGGACTGCCTGGACGTCAACGTCAAAGGACCAGGTACTGCAGTCTTTGTGTGAGGCTGCTTTGCTCCATGGCACTGTCAGCAGGTAGCAAGGAGTGCTGTTGGTTAGAGTTTGGTTCGGTGGATCCACTAAGACGGCCACCTGAGCAGCTCTGCACAGTCAAAGCAGCGACAGTCATGTGACTTTGGCTCTCCCGGGCCTGTGTGTTTCTCCTCCAGATGGATTCACCCCTCTCATGCTGGCATCGTTGCGCAGCAGCGGCGTGGAATGTGCCAGCATCCTGGGCGACGAGGAGGAGGAGAGCGGCGCCGACGAGGCCGGCTCCAACGTCATCAGCGACCTGATCGCCCAGGGCGCCACGCTCATGGCTCAGACGGACCGCACCGGGGAGACGGCGCTGCACCTGGCCGCCCGCTACGCTCGGGCCGACGCCGCCAAGAGGCTGCTGGACGCCGGCGCCGACCCCAACGCGCATGACAACATGGGCCGCACGCCGCTCCACGCCGCTGTGGCCGCCGACGCACAGGGAGTATTCCAGGTCAGTGGCCGAAGGCCTGTGTTGAGCTCGAGCTGCTTTCGCATTCAAAAGTTGGGAGTGGTTGGTTACAGTCTTCAGTTCCAAAAACAGCGTCTAGTTCTAGATTGTGATTGAAAAGACTGGCTTTAGAAAAGTCAAACAAAAAAAAAGAATCCTATCCGCATCCAATGTTTACGGACTGACGGCTCACACTGACCAAACTGTTGGTGTTGGTTTGGGCGGTGTGGAAGCAGCTTTAAGCATTTTGTCAGAATGAACTACCTCTTTGGAAACATTACTTTATTTGGTTTTGGTTTATATTGGTTACATTCTCAAGTGTTGGTGTGATTTTGGGGCTTACTGACACAAAGTTCGAGGTTGGACTGAAAGTTTTTTATTCTGGCCTACTCTTTCATCTATTACCTGTATAAGGTGCCCGCCAGCGCACAGTACCAGCTGTGCATCTCAGGGACTGTTGACGTTGAACTGAACTTTAGCCTACCAGTTACATGTACTTCTAAAGATGGCCTTCCAAGTTCCACCCATGCACAAATATAAATTCCACCAATGCACAAATATAAATTCCACCCAAATACGCACAAATACACATTTGACAGAGAAGCAAAAGGAATGCAATAAAAATACAGTATTAGGTGCCAGAAATATTATAGGTAATTGGAGTACCTGTATCCTAATTCAGAGTTGCTCTAAATAGGATCGACAATTTTGTTCGATTTTCTATAAATTTGATTTTCTAATCTTTGAAAATAGATTTGAGTAAATAAAGAGAAATGAAACCTCATGATTGATTTCACACCAGAGGCATATGAGGCCTTTAGATGTAGCCAATGTTTGATAGATAAGTACTGACTTTGGAGTGGCAGAGATTTCTAAAATTATTTTCTGTAGTAGTAACGCCCCTCCCACGTTTAATAAACTAACCTATATGACGGGTGTTTCTTCTGTCCAGATTTTGATCCGCAACCGTGCAACTGAGCTTGATGCCCGCATGAATGATGGCACCACGCCCCTCATCCTGGCAGCACGCCTTGCTGTGGAGGGCATGGTGGAGGAACTTGTGCACTGCCATGCTGACGTCAATGCTGTCGATGATCATGGTAAACCAAACTTCCTGTCTGTCTGTATACATGCCTGTCTCTGTCGCTGTTTCTGTTTCTCTCTCTCTCTCTGTCTCTCTCTCTCTCTCTGTCTCTCCCTGTCACTCTCCCAGTCTCTTCCACTCTGTCTCTCTGGCTTTATGATTGGGCCACACATCAATGGTGTCTTCTCCCCTGATGTCATTTCAGGCAAGTCAGCTCTGCACTGGGCAGCAGCGGTCAACAACGTTGAGGCTGTTCTGGTTTTGCTGAAGAATGGAGCCAACCGCGACATGCAGGACAACAAGGTGAGTTTCAAGGCTTCAGCATCACTGGCCTGTCAGGCTCCTTCTTTGTTTCCTCCCTACTAGAGCCAGAGATATACACTATCTATGCCAGCAAAACCTGCAGAGGTCAGTGCCTGCCTCTGTAAAGAAAAAATGCTGATGTTTCAGCACTTTTTCAAACAAACCTGGAGAACTTAAAAAAAAAAAAAAAAAATCCAAAAATATGCTAGAGCTCGTTATGGAGTATCATTTTTTATCCACCAGTCAGAACTGCTGTGTAGAAGCATATATAAATGAGCAAGCATGTGTTCCGTAGTTGCCGAGTCCCTGTTCACGTCATTTTCAGGCATAATAAAATGGATGATTTAGGAAGTTTTTTACTTTTTTTTTTTGGTTCCATTTTTAAACAGAGCGAGTTTGTGTTTTGGGCATCAGTCCCATTCCTTTAGCAGTTAGCCCAGTAAGCAGAATCCAGTGGATCTCGCAGCCTGTCAGGAAAGAGCTTTGCCTGCTGGTGTAGAAAAGTTGCAGCAGTGGCTCTGGACGCGCATGTATTTCTTCCTCATCTCTCTCTCCTCTTCCTCTGTTCTCTCATCTGTTTTTCCTCTCTCTCTCTCTCTCTCTCTCTCTCTCTCTCTCACATCTGTCTCTCTGCCCCTCTCTCTATCTGATCTCTCTCTCAACTGTTCTTCCTCTCTCTCTTTCTCTCTCTCATCTGTTCTTTCTCTTTTTTTCTCTCTCTTAACTGTTCTTCCTCTTTCTTTCCTCTCTATCTCTCTCATGTGTTCTTCCTTTTTCTCTCTCTCTTTCTCTCTCTCACCTGCTTTCTCCTCTCTTCTCTGCTTTCTCTCTCTGTCTCTCCTGTCTTCTGCTGTGTCCTGTATCTCTCAGGAGGAGACCCCTCTGTTCCTGGCGGCACGGGAGGGCAGCTTCGAGGCCGCCCAGGTGCTTCTGGACCACTACTCCAACCGCGACATCACTGACCACCTGGACCGGCTGCCGCGCGACACCGCCCAGGAGCGCATGCACCATGACATTGTGCGCCTGCTGGACCAGTACAACCTTGTGCACAGCCCGCACGCGGGGCCCGGCCACCTGGGGGGCGGCAACGGCGGCGGCCACTCGTCCATGGTGTGCGGAGGCGCGGGCGGCGCCGGGGTCTTCATGGGCATGAGGCCCGGCCCGCAGGGCAAGAAGAACCGGCGCGGGGCCGGCGCCAAGGTGGCCGGGGGAGCCAACGGCGGCGGGGGGGCAGGAGCAGGCGGTGGCGGACCCAAGGAGCTGAAGGACATGAAGGCCAAGCGCAGGAAGAAGCCGGCAGGAGGAGAGGGCCCTGCGGGAGGGGCAGCCCTGGCCGTGGGAGGAGGTGCTGGAGGAGGAGGAGGAGCGGGAGCTGCGGGGGGTAACGCTGCAGCCGCCTCTGCCGCCGCCAACGGCAAGGGCCCGGGGCTGTCGGAGAGCTCCGTCACCATGTCGCCCGTGGACTCGCTGGAGTCACCGCACTCTTACACCGGAGACGCGGCGGTGGCGTCCGGCGCTGCCACGTCGCCACCGCTGCTGAGCAGCCCCACGCCACGGCAGCTGCTGCCGCCCGTCAGCCAGATGCTGGCCAGCCAGCAGCAGAGCTGGGTGGGCATGGGCAAGCACGTGGGCAGCGGCGGCTACGGGGGCGGCGGGGGTCCCATGTTCGGCACCATGCCCCACCAGATGAGTGCCTCGCACCACGGGATGGCCCAGCACCACAGCCCGGGCCTGCTGGCGCCCATGAACATCACCATGAGCCGCGAGCAGCTGCCGCCCATCGTCACCTTCCAGATGATGCCGGGCGGGGGCCAGGCCCTGCTCAAGCAGTCCCAGATGGCGGGCCAGATGCAGGGCCAGGGCCAGAGCCATCCCCAGCAGGGCTCGGCCCACCTGCACTGCACGCAGATGTACCCCATGCCCGACGTGGGGCTGCCGCACGGGATGCACACGCTCTCGCACGCCCACTCGCACAGCCACCAGATGTCCATGGGCCTGGTGGAGGGCCAGGGGCGACAGCTGCCGCCGTACCAGCCGCTGCAGAGCCCCGTGGACAAGTACCCCACGCCGCCGTCGCAGCACAGCTACGCCACCACCGGTTCGGAGGGCACCACGCCCGGGCACCCCACGCAGCCAGCCAGCGAGCACCCCTACCTCACCCCGTCGCCCGAGTCTCCCGACCCCTGGTCCTCGTCCTCGCCCCACTCCAACTCAGACTGGTCGGACGTCACCACCAGCCCCACGCCGCTGGGGAACGCGCACGCGCTCGCCCCGCCCTGCCACACACACATTCCCGAGCAGGCACAGCTGCAGCCGCCCGCGCAGCCCCAGACGCCGCAGACCCAGCAGCCGCAGCGGAGCAGCGTGTACGCCTGAGACTCCACAGACTCGCTCGCTCCGCTCGCCTCCAGTCAGCTGAGCCCGCTGGTGGAAACTACAGTGTTTTCCTCTCCTTGTGTCGCTTCCCTTCCATTGTTTTTACCACAGAAAAATTCCTTTGTCTTAATCTTATATATCCACTAGTTACTGTGTCTTCCGATGTCTATTTTTAATGCTTTTTTGGCTATGCACTTCAGTATTGGTAGTGTATGTATGTATGTGTGTGTGTGTGTGAACGTGAGTGTGTGTGAACGTGAGTGTGTTTGTATATGTAGTTACTGAATCTCTTCTAATACTGCTCGTTGTGCCCAAGTAAGAGGAGAGGAAATGTATTCAGTGTACCCAGCTGGGGTTAGAATGTCTGGTCAGTTCAGCCAGGTCCAGCCCATTCTGGCCTGTCGGACAGCAGAAACAATCATATCAAACAAGGATTGAGGGCTGATGACGGCTGAAAACGGATGACCCCAATGGATGAATGACGCTTGGCCACGATCAAAAGGAGATTATTGTGTCATCTACAGACAGTGATGTAACTGTGGCCACCAAAGCAAGGGACGCTTTCTGATGCTGCCTGTGGTGGGCTGCCTTTGGATTCTTCTTTTTAAACTTGTGCTTTATACACTTTGAAGGATATTTGGTCAAACGAAAGCTTTTTTCTTCATCGTTTTTGAAATGTCTTTACAAATGTTGCTAGTGCTTCTTTGTATACCCAGTCTTTGTTAATTTAATGATGTTATGTCTCTTTTTGTATAATGGGTCAACTCGCTTTAGGAAAGAGGTCATCTTTAAGCTTCAACAGCCTTCTAATGTTCTTAACTGATAGAATATGGTGATTTGTGGGGGTTTGTCAAGGGTGAATTTAGTTGCTCAAAAAGAGCACCCACTCAAAAAAAGGGGTGCACTCAAAGGCCACAGCACACATACACAAATGCTGAAAGTGTGGTTCTAAGCTGAACTGTGGTGTAAATCGTTTGTACTTTATGCTTCCTGTCTTTTTATAAGTATCACTCTAAAATGGCCTGGCATCTCTGTTACTGTTTATGTGTGGGCTGTGCTCTAGAAAAGGGCCAGTGGGGAGGGTATTGCCACCGATACCTAAATATAATTGGCACTAAAGTTCTCCAAAGCTAACAATTTAAAATGTTTAAATCTTGTTTTAACATTAGTCATGCATCATGTAATTGTGCTTTTGAATTGAACTGAGTTTTGGTCCATCTAGCTAAAGTGTACTAAGTAGTGATAAACATGGTACAGACATGTTTCATTATTTGTTCAGGAAACAGGAAGCGCTGAAATTATGACAACTGGATGCAGTGGTAGCCATGTTAGTATTGCCCCACAAGAGAGTTTAAGTCAAAGACTTAACATTGTCATTGTAATTACTGTTACTGTTTTTACTTCATACTGCCTTGTTGTTGCTCTCATTGGTTTAAACTGTCTCTTAATTTTTTTAATCTCTGAAATTATGGTGGTTCTCCCAAATCAATAATTCTTCTCTGTTCATCCACTTTATTGCACCTATTTGAGATTATTTGCGTTTTTTTTTTCTTAAAAAAAAAAGGAAAAAAGATAGTGCTTAAAGAATTATCTGTACTATGGGGAGTTCTACATGCTTCATGATGTATGCTTTTTGGAGTTTGTCCTTGTGACATTGTACAATCAGTTTTTCTTCTTTGCACAGCACAGCACACCAACATCCTGTAGACCAAATGGGTATGAACAACCAAAATCCTGTTGACACGGCTCCCAAAAAAAGACTAGT
>JAUCNH010000002.1:4510920-4523262 GCA_032353275.1 Sardinella hualiensis | reverse complement strand
CACCCCACCCCCCCGGGGGGGGGGGGGCAAGAGAATGTGAATGCCTGAGAAATGAGAACATATGGCGGCCATGAACCACCACCCAATACAGGAATCATTCTGCACCCTTGTACAGTAGCACCCAACCAATGTGTGAATCATCTCCAGCTGTCGCACGATTCAAAGGAACATGCTTATCTTATCCCTTGGACCCAGTCTGAAGACTTATCAAAATTCGACATAAAACAAACTCTAAAATAATCATAAAAAGGGTGGTCTGACATTGTGCAACACCAACTCTAAACACTCAAACCCTTTCGCACTAAATAGAAAGTAGTCTTGACTATCTTTGCAGCCCTTAATCCCGAATTAGTTGCTAGACATTTGCACATAATAAGGAATACCCAACTCTGGGGTGTTGGCTTGAGTTGTTTCCCCATAAGAGGACAGGTACAGGAATACTATAGGCTAGTCTTTGAGTTGAGCGGTGAGGAAATTTGAAGCAATCCAAGCGCACACTGATAATGGAGGCTTAACACCTAATCACTTACCCACAGCACTAGCAATCATTTGCTTGCAATGAGCCTAGTGGAAGCCACCCTAACCTATACTTCAAACAACTTTCCCGTTATCTTACGTTACATCTACATGTATAACAGTACCACTCAAGTCCTAAACAATCAAGGTACATTTTACAGATGCTTGATGGGGTCATAATTTATATGTTTCCTTTATTCTGACATTATAGGTAAATTTTACAATAGGTTGGCTAAAGATACACTTCCTCCCCCAGATCCCCTGTTAATGTGTAATGCCTGAAGCACATTTGACAACCCTCTGCCATACACATTTCCTATGATAAAAACAAATTCAGAGAACTATCAACCACAACAGGCTACAATCTCTCTATACACAAAAAACCTCACCAATGACATCTCTGTGGAAGGACCACGACTGTTCAGCCACGGTGGTTGTGAGAGAAGGAGGTGTAGGTCTGAAGGCTGAGGGGTAGCCAAGCTTGCAGAAACAAAACTACGCTAAAGCGAGTACTGTTGCTCTGGTCTAGCAGGTCTGCCAAGCACAATCAACCACATGTGACCATTTCCACAAGCAAAAAGGAGCGCTTGCGGCTACCAAAAATCAGCAGCCAGCCAAGGTCAGATATACTCGAGTATCAATCACCGCCTCAATATGCCGTTTGGCAATGAGAGCTCCACATTTCAACAATTACAGCATCAACCTGACGTGAAGTGATGATAAAAGGTACCAAGCATTTGATCCTCCATAATTGACCAAATTATTCTGTGATAGACGTGGCGAGATTTCCGTTTTCCGTCCATTTTCTTAATCGATTATCGAAACATTAGGATAGGCTATATCCCACAGAAAAACATTAATCGAATCCAGAGTGATGTAGTCCTAACATTAGAAATGTTTACGCTATGTTACTTTATGTAATGTGAACCATCCATGGTGGGCACATGAGAAGCGCACAGACGGCCACTTACAATTTATCATTTTGGCAGGACAACTGTAGGAACAGGCAGGAAAACGTATATCATAGCAAGGTAACTCGCCAGTTCATTAATCTATTCAGAATTCGACAACCAGATAATGAATGCACGTTAAGCAGCCAAGAAAATTATGGGGATGTCCTCTAACGTTATTTGACTTGCAAGGATGGGAGGCAGTCAGCCATCCAACAGTCCATCATCTTGGACTGGAACCGCAAAACCATAAAATTCAATGTAGTGTTAACGTCATATGGTCACTTTGCTAGACAGACAAACTTTAACAAAACACAATTCAGAGTCTCAACCATAACGTCTCACCCTATATTTTTGCTAACTAACGTTAGCTACGTACCTATAGTTGGCTAAAGTTAACCGTGGCTGGCAACCAAACATCAACGTTAACGTTAGGCTAGGTTCTAACCTAAATATGTTTGTCGAACGGGCAAGGGAAACATGGTCAAAATAAACAAACAATGCTTTCATCACAAAACATTAGAGTAATATTTTGTTCAAATGACCTCTTTATGTAAACAGCTTAGACATGGCTCCAAGACTGGTTTTCAACAGGTTGTTGCTAGCAAAATCACTTGCTATACAAGTTAGCTCCCTAGCTATGGCTGAGACCCGTCAGCTACATGGGTTGTCCAGCTCCAAGCTAACGGTACGAACTAGCCAAGTCAAACAACGTAGCTAGCTGGCTGGCTAAGTTAGCTCACTTGTTATGTTGACTGGATCAAATGCACCTGATGCGTCTGAACATCGGCTTACCGTTTTGTTACTGTCAAGACTTTTGAATTCCGATTAAAGTCCCTCCACAGATCTCAGTCAATCGACCGACGCATCACTTGCTCCAGTCCAAAACCATAAAATCAGGTTTATTGCCAGCATAGTTTGTCGGATGCTGAGTTTAGTCCGCTTCTTGGATTCTCAAGGCATTGTGGGAACAATCACAGGCACACAATCCAGACCAAGCATTCCAAAGCCGATTCACTATGGGCTGGGGCCCGATTTAAAGAGACAACAACATAGCATGCAAATAAGCTGCAATTCATCAGTGATTTTAAACATGAATGAAGTAAGCTCCTTGACACCTCGAATAATGACAGGTTGGTAACATGTTTCTTTATAAATTACCTGGAATACTGTAGTTTACTGTATGATAGCCTATTCCGAAGAGCCTGTACTACAGCACTGCAGAGGTGTTAATCTCATAAAATTAAGACAACCTAGGGCCCTAGACCTAAAATTAAAAACGAACAGACCTTGACTGCATGCATGCATACATAGCCTACATACTGTAGGCCTACATAGGCTACACCTAAAATATCTCACAATAATTTCTTAAGTCATTATGGCTTAATTAGGCTAAATGTTCAGTAATGATATCCAGTTAGGCTATGACTCTTTAAAACCAACACATCCACCTTGCTTCCCACTCAAGGTGTTCCCTATGGGTGTTCCCCCTTCCTACACACCTCTAGAGCAGTACTAGTCTGGACAGTGTAACACAATTGGGGCCATGCGGCTGGCTCTCGATGTTCTGAATGCACGCAGCCTTGAGAGATATATCAGGGCGACTTGTTTTGTAAGCAGTCCAGTTTAAACATTCATACATCATCTATCCTGACAGTGCTGTGACAGCTCAGGAGTTATAAGTGCGCTGCTTGTTCTTCATCACCTTGTATGACTGAAGACATATAGACTGGCCCGATGCAGAGGAACAATCTGCACATTAAGTCATGCATGCATACATAAACTACAAAAATGTTTATTGGGTCATCCACGGATATGGTGTTTTATGGTATAGCCTATTTAATGTGTGATCAGTCATACTAAAGTAAACCATTTTGTTAAAAATGGGGAAGATCAATAATGATAATGTAAATCATGCATTATGGCAGCATGTTTTTCCTTTTCAAACAGGTTATTTAAAAGAAAAGCAGAAGTGGAAGATGAGGAGAATCTATCCACACTTGCATGAAGAGACCCATCTTTACTGCAGGCTTCTAAACTCTAGCCTTATTTGTGGTAAGTGGATAAAACATAACTGGACACAAATAAACTCTTACAGTGTAAAATTTACACTCTTCAATTTGCTGTGCACAATCAATCCTGTTCTTGTGATCAAATGAATGTGAATGAACAATTTTACATGACAGACACCTACATGTCACAGTTTCTCAACACAGTGGAATGTTTCTACTATGGTTATCTATTTGTGTGTGTATGTGTGTGTGTGTGTGTGTGTGTGTGTGCATGCGTGCGCCTGCGTGTGCGTGGGTGTCTGCCGGTCTGGTTGTATGTAGGCTATGTATGTCTATCTGTGTCTGTTTGCACGCATGCATGTTTAGTGTGCATGTAGGCCTATAGGATTCCACACAAAGATTTTTTTGTGCCTTGAGGCAACAAATAAGTTTACATAGAACCAGCTGCTCTCAAAGCTCTTTTTAAGAGCCTCCTCCTTTCTGACCACGAGACTCGCAACTCACAACAGATCTTTTTAGCATTCCAGAGACTTCACATCATGTGACTGAAATCAAATTCTCCATTTTCCTCCCCTAGTCCCTCTTAGTTATGTAATAGCTAGAAAACACCCATGCTGAAGGAATCTAGTTAATTGATAGGCCTACTTTCAGCGTATATGGCACAGGCAAACACAGGTCTCATGTAAAAAAAATGTCACACCTAATACAGGAAGGCTATATCATCCACAGGAAACTGTGCAACTACAAGTCTGATGACAGAGTGCCCAAAAAACTGTGTAAGTGTCTGTCTAAGTGAGTAGCAAAAGATCAGGTGATAAGAAACACTTCTCTGAAAAACAGCCTCCAACCTATCTCCATTCAGCTGCATGCAAAGCAACGGAGAACAAAATGGACAGACATGAAAGGTCATATAAGCAGTGCACATAAGCAAAACAAAAATCTGTTTCTATGAAGCAGTCAGTTTGATAGCAGATTTGATCTGTTGCTGGTTCAGGTGAGGCAGCCTAAAGCTTTAGCATGTTAAGGTGGTAGCCTATGCTACATACTGTACAGACTTCTCTTCAGCAGGCAAAACATCCTCCCATCACTGCTAACCATGCAAATACGCATGCGTCTCAAGCAGGAAGTGAAGTGCAGTGAATGAAAACTGTGACTAGCCTACTCAGTGTTTTTGCACAATTCAAAACCACGGCAGGCTTTTTGTGCTCTCCGAAAGTAACCCATCCATTGTCAAGTTCATGAGGGTGGGGGGTGCGAAAGGCTATGGGGAAGCTACGGGGCGTGAGGGCTTGGCATGCGGCTTGTGGTACTCACTCAGACACTGCAGACCATGCTTCCTCTGCAGAGTCTTGCTGCACAGTGAGCAGGTGGCCCAGCTGGAGAAAGAGCCAGGCACAAGCTGGTGACCACTCGTGCTGCTACGCCGCCCCTTTTCCCTCTCCTTCTCCTTCTCCTTGTCCTTCTCCTTCTCTTCTCTCTCCCTCTCTTTCCCTTTCTCTTTCTGTTGCTCTCTTTCTTTCTCCCGATTCTTACCCTGTAAAAAGAGAACAATGTGGAGAGAAGGGGAAAAGCTATTAGTGTTTTTTTTTTCCTTTACATGGTAAGGAAACTCAGAAACACAGAAACAGGTGGAAAACAAAGACAACAGCAGGCCAGATAGTGATACAAAAAGGGGATGTTGACTGGCAAAGGAACAATAATATGAACTTTAGTGAGTTCCTAACATGAGCTTTGAAGATGACTGTTCTTTACGGGCACAGGTCAATGCATGACATCAATCAATCACGCGAGAGATTACTCCATGGTGTAAAATAATGGTTGTCTCTTAATTACCTTGTCTTTGTTGAAGGAGCCGGTCATTCGGTTCCTCAGTGAGCTCAGAGTCCTCTTCACCTTAGTGCCCTTCTCAGATTTCTCGGTCTTTTCTTCCTCCTCATCATTTCTGTGGAGAGAGTTCAGAGACAGATTCACTAGGATGTTTTTCTTAGAGAAGGGCCCCTCATCCCTCATTCTAAAAGTTTCATTCACTTACTCGTTTGAGAGGAATTCATACCAGGTGACACTTCCTGATCCTCTTTCAGAGCTCCTATTCCTGCGCTTGACACTGTGGGAAAGACGAGACGGAACTTACTTACTTACTTCCGAGTGCACTGGAAAGGCCTTCGGGGAAAACTGATGTCTGCTCACCAGAGACCCACACATTTACTGTATACTGACAGTGCAGTTGTGAGATATCCTCCATTAAGTCACACCATGCTGAAGAGCTGAACCACCAAATTGTATAAAATGTCTTTTCAAACTCTTCTATGATAGTTGGCCTTTTCTTTTCAACTAGCCATTTCAGCTACATTTGTGGAAAACTATGGTGCCATTTGGGAGTTCAGCTTTCGGAGAGTGAGTGTTGCCCACACTGGTGCCGAGTAATGCCCATGCCAGCAAGTCAGTTAGGAGTGAATCGGGGGGGGGGGGGGGTGGGCACTGCAACAGCAAGCAAGCTTTCCTCCCTTCGCCTACATGTACTTACCCATGGTACTGCTTAAGCTCTTGCAGAACTTTCTGTACCATCAGCCTAAGACAAACAAGACAAGGAGACAGGGTGGCTGTAGGAGGACACTTTGCCGGCCTGCTGTCGAAGGAGGGGTGGCAGGACAGGGACAGGATGGTGTGTGTGTGTACAGTATGTGTGTGTGTGTGTGTGTGTGCTGGGGGGTGGGTACTGTCTCTCAGGAGTATTTTCTTTGAACCGAGTCATGGTATGAACATTACAGGACTGCTCCTTTTGAACTCTGGAAGAGCCCACTGATACTGTGACAAATGGGCTGAGCTGTTCAGCTCCGATGATGGAAATGAATCAGGTTGGTTAATTATATCATGGACTTAAAAAAAAAGGCACAGAGTCATCATCACAAGATGAGACGTTTTCAGGTTTTTCGGATGATTTGTGTTCCACTTACAGGTGACTTTGTCCTTCTGCAGACTGGAGACGGTCCTCTAGGTCCTGTTCTTCTGAATATCATTGGCACAGATATAGAGAGAGGATAATGGCATAGTTCAGTGAAACGGTCATAGCGCATTCCATGTCTGTACAGGATATAAAACACATTTCTCTGTGACAGGTAAACACCAGCTACACAGCAACAGCTAAGCCGAACCCTTGACAGAATCCTCTGTCTTGAATCCCTGTTGGGAGAGAGACCCAATTTATGGTTTCAGGGTAACTCTGGGAAGAAACTTACTAGGTCTTTATGTGCTGTGAATCAATCATGATCATCACAGATTGTTTTTGAAAAGTTCATGATTATTGATTGAAGCTTAACTACCAATTTATTTTGGACAATAATCAATTGATGGGATAGAGTAGAATGGAGGTGGATATAGTTGATCGATTTAGGGAAAAGATTATTCAAATATACTGTAGATATTTCCACAAGCTGGAGGTGCAGGTGTATTTCTGTTAGTTCTGTGATTGGTTCCCTCAGTCCGCTGGGCTAGCGTGATGATGAGAACTGACCTCCCGAGGCCTTGGCAGCCTGGCTGGATGTCTCTAGGATTCGGGACACACGCGCTGCCCTGGATCTCTCATCTGATGCCAGCATGTCAGCCTTTGCACACGGGGTCCTCCCAGTACTGTCAGGTTCCTACAACAACAATAAATCCATCGGACAGCGCCAGAGATTTCATTTGCAGATTGTACATTAAAAACAAAAGAGCTCCTCTAAGCCTCTGACTTTTATGGCTCCGGGGAGGCTGGATGAATTTTGGAATCCAGTTGCTTCTTTAAAATGATTTCTTATTCTTATTATTTGAATTATTTATTGTTGCTACATGAATCATGAGGAAATATTGTTCCTTGCTCCATACTAACCTCATGTTGATCTGCAGTCTCGTGTTCAACTTTGTTCTCAGAGCATTCTGGGTAAACAAAATGCTGTTGACATTTTGTCTTAGACAGAATTGATTCTTCTCTTTCCCCATCACTGTCTATTCCAGAGGTGTCTAGACTGAGTCTGAAATCCAAAGAGATCTCAGGTGAATTCATTAATAGCTAAGCAAGCAACAGCCAAAGAGACAAACCAGAAATCTTTCAGTTCATGGACATGATTAATCTGTTACACACTTCACACTGTGTGATCCACATCCATTTGAGCTTCAGTATTTTATTCTAAAATTCGTTCTTTAACTCCAGGTATAAGCCTACAGTACAGTTGAAAAAAAAAATCATAAAAGAGAAAAAAAATAGTTATATTTTGAGGGTTGTTGGTCGTGTGGAGGAAGGGACGACTTTAGCAACGGCCATCTTGTTATAGTCACCTTGTGTACAAGTAGCAGACCACAGACCCAGTGTCTGTGTCGCATATGCTTGTGACACCACAACAAAAAAGGAAGTTCTTTGGTCCCATAGATGAGACTGTGCAGTCTAATAATAGCTCTGAGCCTGTGTTCTCGGTGCAGCCTCACATATGTAAACAAGTCATAACCCCCCTCGCTGCTATCTGTCAATCGGAAAACAGGGGCCCCAGCACCCTCAAAATACCAATAACACTCTGCCAGGGGAAACAAAGTGCTTGTTAATTCTTTTGTCAGTGAAACGCCACTGTGTCAACGAGGGCTGTAAATAACGTGTGGAGCCTTTACGTAAAATAGAGACCAGAAACCTCACCTTCTGCCCAAGTCTATGGGGGAGATTGGCGCCTCCCAGCTGTGCCTGCGGGATGTGGACATGGAGCGCACCAGCATGGGGATGTTGTCTGGGTCGGACTCGAGATGCGAGTCTTCGGGGGCCGCAGGGGCCTCGGGGGCCTTGGGGGTCACGGGAGCCATGGGGTCCCCCAGCTGCACCATGGTGTTGACGGTGACTGTGGGCTGCTCCCCCGAGTCGCCGGACTGCTGTTCCATGCTGCTGCTGAAGTGCCAGGGGAGCTGGCTGTGGCCAGCTGACGCCGATGCCGCCACCACAGGCTCCGGATAAGAGCCTTGGTCCACGATCTGGTAGACGTGCAGCGTGGGGCTGAGCGGGTGCTCGCCGACGGGGGTGATGACAATGGACAGGGCCGTGGGGGGCGTCGGCTGGAGGTCCTTGTAGAACTCTGAGTCTCTCAAAGAGGCGTCGAGATTGAGGAGGTCCTCTGCGCTGCTGTCCACATATTGCCCGGGGTTCTCGTAGTCACTCTCCGTCGAGCTGTGACTCTGCCACAGAGAAGACAACTACACTGATCCACCATGACAATTCAGGGTTGTAAGGGGTTTGTAGCATAAGATTGACAACAATATTGATACCATGAACCATGGATCACAAATGAAGAGAGTCATTTTTTATACATAACTTTAGACATGAAAATTAATACTTCTATTTATGTAATAGGCTACTTTCACGGTAAAACATAAAAAGTTAACAAAATTGTTTTTTTTTTTTTTTTTTTTTTTACAAATCCCTGCAATTGTCCCTGCAATTTTTGTTATATACGTAGTACTTTGACAGACTTCTCAAAAGGAATGTCTTCTTACCTGCTCTTCTGTCAGGCTAGTGAAGAACACATCCTCTGCGATGGACGAAGGAGAGAGGGAGGAGGAAGACTCGGTTCCTGAGCCCAGAGCTGCAGGTGGGGCACATGGCTTCCCTTCAGACCCTGCCAAACACAACCCACCCCAAAGCCTGATCAATATAAACACAATCAGATCACATGTTTGCACACGCATTAGCCTTATTGTAAACACACCAGTGCTAATCAACACAGCAAGCACATGTTGGGTATGGGGTTCGCCATGAGTACGCGACACAAGCAACTTAGCTGGGTTTTAGTTTCAAAGCAGTACAGAGGTGCACTATACAGTCATGACAAAGTCATAGATTAAAAGCAGAGTCTGTCATTGTAAGCCAGTAGCCTTTCTGTGCCAAATTCATCAAAAATTGCTCCTCACAAATCACAGTCCTTCAGCTGTGTGTGCGCGCAACAGCACCCAGGTCTCCCTCCACAACCCTGGTGCTATACAGTAAGTGCCAAACAACCATAGTGTGTGCCAAGCCATAAACAATTCCAGCCAATCAAGACCTAGCCTCAGGAGCACAGGAAGGAGGAGGATTTGATTTGCAGTTTAGCTCAAACATCAACACCCATTACAGAATGGTAGACTATCCTTAAGTGGCACTGGGGCCGGCATTAAGGCTGTAACAGTCTATCTTGTTCATCGGATGACTTATTTGTTTTTGGGGCACTGTAACCACATGCTACCAGCGAGACACTGCTTACAATAAACAAAACTCAGATGAAATGTGTTATGCGCTGTCTGAAACAGACTGATGTTTAGTTGTTAGGTGGACTTGAACTGGGGGTTGTTTGAAATGGCAGCTAGGCTGCTGCCTTTTTGCTAAGCATACGAAGCTGGACTTTGCATTGACCTCTATACATCTATATGTACTATATGGTGAGTGTGTGTGTGTGTGTGGGGGGGGGGGTACAATAAGCACACAGAAAGCTCCTTATTGCGACCTTGGCATTAACTATTTCTGCAGTTCACATGATGTCAGAAACACCAGAATATGGCAACTGCCCTGGTCAATTACCTGCAAATGGTCAAAACGAAACCTCGTCGTTTCAGAGAAATGAGAAGCTCCAAACTGTGCTGGAATATGAAAATGAATCTAAATCCTGCACTTTTGGTCTGCCATTGCATGGGAAACAGGAAACATTGCTTTAATCGTCATTAATCGTGACTAATTATTAGTCATTGTTACTGTTAATACACACAGCAGCGCTCAACACCATCTCTTCCAACAACACTGCGGGATTAGCTGAAGGGTTCCTCTGGGTCATTTACAGTTGGTGTCAAGATGAGGAATCCTCGAGGCAGAGCTCAGTGTTGTGCAAGACATTTAGGGGCTGTGGGGGTGGGAGCCATGAGTTCAGGTCGGGATTATTATACCCCTTCAGAGGAGCCAGGCCACGATGGAAAGCAGACTTTCAAGGAGCAGCGCCTGTTATAAACCAGCGCCGACATCTCACACCCCCAGGCCAGAGCGTCAAAGATGCTCTTCTCCAAACAATACGCCGACAGTAGCACCGACGCAGTATTTTCAGATGTAAATCACGTGTGCTCGGCCGCGGCAGCCGTGTCCAAGTAAAGGCGGACTGTTTGTGTCCAAACTGCATTAGTTATACAGTTTGTAAACCCATAACACCATGATGCTTGTTATGCTCGGGCGGCCTTTTATGGTCGGCCTGCCACGCTTTAATAGTGCCGGGCCCAAAGTTAAACAGAGAGTCTCCCAGACCGTCCCCAGTGAGAGGCTCGAATGAGGCACTGCTGCCTCCGGTTCCATCCGCACACACAGCCCCACAGAGGACCTCAGGCCCCGACCACTTGAAAAGCCCCCAAAGGTTAGCACACCGGCCACACAAATCATTAAGTTATGCGAGTCAGAGGCTTATTTAACAGGATTACAGGGGGGGCGACAGGCAGACTGCACAGGCCGTTCCTCTGTCAACCTCTAGAGACAGGCTCTGGGAAACAGCTCCACTATTCTGTCCTGGAGGAGTTAATGTATCCAAATTATAAAAATAACTTGAGAGGGAAGTGAATTACGTTGCTAAAAAAAAAAAAGAAAAAAGGCATGGCCTACTTCATATACAGTAAATTGTGATAAGTAATCTAAGTGAGCATAGAGATCAGTCTCACAATACTGTCCATGAAGTTTGCAGTCATATGATGACAGGACTGAGTGTTGAAATTTTTGGTATGTAAAGTTGCCATTGTCATCCAGCAAAAAACCACAGCAGAGGCCCATCTGAATGAGTGCCACTTCCTGTTTAAGGTCTGTCAGGGGAATCTAGCTAACACACACACACATACACACACACACACACACACATACAGACACGTGGCCGCCCTGAGCATGAAGTGCACATGAGGCAGAGAGAGGCCAAGCTGTGTGACTGGCGGACGTACAGAGGAGGTGATCTCCTCGAGATGCAGTGGTTCCCATGTCACACCTACAGTATCTGTCATGGGATCTGCCATGCTGGCCCCACATGCACTACCACAATAACTCACCCTCAAGTTCCACAGGGCCTCCGTCTGTCAAAACATCTGTCAATCATGTATGGACTTTGCACACTCAAGCACAGCAGAGCAGGAGACCAGCACAGTGTAGTGACCAGCGCATGCTGAGACACAAAAGACTCAAGGGTGGTGATGCCATAGCAACCCACAGTCTTTGAGACTTTGTTTTGGTCTATTACTAGTGAATATGTTAATAGGGGCGTTTTCTTAGAAGAAAAACGGTAAAGGAGTTTCTGAGTTAGCAACTGGAGTTAGCAAATGAAATTTCAGACTAAGTTTCCCAAACATATTGATGTCTTATCCGATGTATGACACCAGCCATGCAACGGCCTGCAGTCACAAATTCTACCGACAACACAATTTACATGGGGTAGAATTATATGAGGAATGCTGTACCATTGAAATGTACAAACAAACCCATAAGAACAAAAAAACATAAACAAAAACGATAATTTAAGCACAAGCTCCTATTTTGAACCAAGCCCCAAACACTCATTTAAAAAGAATCAATGACAGTTCCAATAAAAATATACATGTACCTGTATAGAAATGGTGCCTAGGTAAGACACACACTCTGCCAAAAGACAGAAATGAAGTTTGATAACTCTACAGCTGTAACTCCTCCATGAAAATGTCAAACAGGTCATAAAGGACTGAGTTTTTTTTTTAAGCTCAATCTGGAAAACAGATGTTCAGCAGCAAAGGCACATAATAGTACCCGTAAAGTGTGCTCAGAACAAAACCAAGACCAAAAAAAAAAAGCCAAAACCACGATCACAAAAGCACGCTGAATGTACCGCTTTTGA
>JAUCNH010000002.1:4290361-4302375 GCA_032353275.1 Sardinella hualiensis | reverse complement strand
GGGTTTTACGGAGTGAGGTTCCATTTGAGCAGATTTAGTGAATCTTGTGCAAGACTTCAGCTTGTAGTTTAATCGTGCGGCTTATAGGCAAAGCACAAATAAAAGGCCAGGCTCAGACAGGTGCGTAGTGAGCCCTACTCACAATAAAGGTCGGAAGAGACCTGCTATGTAAACAACAATTAAAGTACAAAGTCTCATCATAGCACATTGCTACGTCAGCAGTATTGTTGAGATCATTGTTTGGACATAATTGGAATACAACTTGTGTTTTATGTATGTTGCATTATTAGCTTTAGCTGAGATGTTGAAGGGTGTTAAGCGGCCAGGGTTTATATGTAGCCTAATTATTTGATGAACAACATTCCAGACACTGAACGCAGTACTACCTTGAAAATGGCAGGTATAATCCACTTGGTATTATTTAACCAAGGGTCACGGTGTGGCGGACATACTAGACCCAGTTTTGAACAGGCCCATTTTTCTTACTTGAAGGCAGCAGTGTAGTGTCATGCACAATGGTGCCATCTATGGGTTTCAAAGCTAATGGACACACCATGAAATACAGGATGTCCACAAAGTAGAGCACCATTACATTTTCATTTATTCCGTTTGGTGTAGGCTAGTCAAAATAAGTCACAGAACTGCATAAACATGCATTTTCAGTGGCCTATAATAGTTACCAAACTGTTACCTGGAGCATATGACCATATTGCACCTAATTGCACCTGTTTCACTTTACTGTCCCTGCTGACCAAGAGGACAGTGGATGTGGGCTTGTAGTGTGGGATCTTAAAGGACAAAGTCTGTAAATGAATGAATGAATGGTATGCCATCGGTTCCCTAGTGAGTCTGACTTCTGAAGATATTGGAAGACTGTGTTTAATGAATAAACTCATGGCTCTCCAGGGTTGGGATGGCACACATCTATGCAAATGTAGGCTACAGTATAGCAGACCATTGCCACAGATGATGACTAATTGCAATAGCACAACAGTTTGAGGTTTTGTGTTTTGAGATGACGATCAATCAAGGTAATACAATAATACAATACAGTGTCACTGTGAATTTTGAGGAGGAAATATATTTTCATTACTTAATGGTAATTTCAGATATGTACGACATTAAATTTCTTTTAGTCGCTGATCAACAACCAAACAACCAACAACAACCATATCATAACTTATGACAAGTTTTGATTTTTGGCCAAAAATATAGCCTAACAATGTGTAAATGGCGATGGCGGGTGTATGTTCATTGGTGGATATATTCTGGATAGGCCTACATTTAATTATAAGTGGTGATGGAGGATACACTTAATACAGAATTTACTTTACATTATTAAACAATAATGTGATGGACTGAGAGACTTGAAAATTGTTATATTTCAAAAATGAATATCTTGTAACTAAAGAGTAAGCCTAGTTAACAACAAAAACATGTAGACAAAGAAAAGAAATAGCATCAGTTCAGTACCTGAACTTAAAATCAGCACCACCTAAGTGAGGCTACTTTTAAATATAGGCACAATAGATCCGTATTGGCCCACAACACATCTGACTGAGGCCCTTATGGTCTCTTTCCCAAAATCAGTACCACAACTCCACCTTGTGGATAAATATTGCCACTCCATCTTTTAATTCCCACTCTAGATCACTGGATTGAAGATAGCCTCCTAAAGTTCGTTGTGAGCATGAAAAAGTATGTTGTGCACGACAAGCTCAATTCAAGGTACACCAAAAACTAATAAAAAAAAATCCAATGTGTTATAAGGAGTCATAGTGTGCATGGGGAAATTTCAAGAGCATGAATCAGGGGAAAGTATTTGGTGCGTGTGGCCTACACATTAAATTTGTGGTGCCTTTAGAAACGTTCTTGCGCATGTGATTATTGGGACTCATGTAAAAATTTTTGTTTGTTTATGATCAATTCATGTTTTTGTCTAGCACAGGTTTAATTGCTGATGTTTGCACTAGGCTATCATTTTTTTCTAGATAGCCTAATATTTGGCTGAAGCGACAAGAACCCATTTAGATATGAAATATCTAACTATTCTGTCACACAATTTTAGCAAAAGAAAAAGTTTACACCCTTGTCATGTCCCACCATCTGGAGTAGCCGGTAATAAACAGGGTCCATTGTGCCTAGGCTACTTAGGCTAAAACATTCTTCTTTGCCAGACTTCCTGCAAAGTTCATCATGGAACGGAAAATAACAACACTGTGCTGTCCAAAAAACATCCGGCTCTACTGCACCTATGCTATAGCACGTCTGGATTTATAATCAGCTCGCCGTGTGTGTGTGTGTGTGTGTGTGCGCGAGCGCGCGTTGTGTGGCAGTGAAAGAACTGCAGGCCAAGTCTGGGCTCCTCTAATTTAACGTCTGAATTCAGTTTCTTCTGTTTAGCTGTGTGATATATGCGCTTTTTTGTTTATAGAAATGTGCCTTAGTTCCTCTTCATTGTTCTGCTAATGCAACTTCCTTTGGGAAATTCTCAGCCTTGGATTTCGAAGCTAAATGAGGATAATTACTGGAAACTGAATGGGGGCAGGGAAATTGAGGCACTAACGGACTATTTGTCATTTATGATTGGTGCTTGGAACACCTACTCCGTGCAACGATTGGCCAAATATACTATCAATCTCAGTGTTCTGAAGAGCCTCAACTTTGAAACTTTTTGCGAGGAGGAGTCAGATTACTCACTCCTGTAACCGATCTGGAAACATAGGGAAGAAAATACCGTTTCAATTATTTACAACGATCTAGATAGAAACACCGAAGGGGTTACGACACCTAAAACAGTTTCCAGAATATACAAGGTCTTTGTGAAGTCGTTTTATCATTTGCTGTCATCATGGAGATTCGACGTTTATCTTGATCTTTGGAGGCTATTGAACAGTTGAACGCAGCCAAGCAACATTGTAGCCAAGATCACGGTTCTCCCTCGCCCGTATCCGGTTCAAAAATAAGATATCCCAGGAAGGTAAGGGAACTGCTTCACCTCTTCCGAATGAGTTGCCTTCGAGTTATGATATTGTGTGTTTGTAGGCTACACCAACTGTTCCTCTGTTGTTTGTGTTTGTGCTCATTTTGCATTGTTAATAAGAATTGAAAGAAAGATGTAGCATAGTGTCAGTAGTCAAATTACCACTCTCTGAAATATTTGCTAAGAAGATCTGTCACATTTTAAGCCTGCTATGTATCGGCCCATTATTGCCCAAACCTAGCAGTGGATGACTGAATGAACCCATGTCATGTCTCCGTCTGCTATGTGGGTCAGGGGTGTGAGGAATGATTGTTTGAATGACCATGTTATGGGACACTGGACAGAATTCCGCCTGGATACACAATGCTCATTAATTGCTAGGTAAATACACTGGTAGGCTCAAGTACATCTCTCTATGTAAAAAAGGCTGTTTCCTAAACACATAGGCTAGATGGTGATTTTTATCTAAAAGCATAACAGTAGCCCCTAGCACACTGTGATATTACTTTTGATCACTTAGCCTAAACCAGATAAAAGAATGCCTTGTTTGAAAACAGAATTGAGAATGAATTATCATGGGCAGGCTTTAATTAAGCATAGGGCATTTTGGGGTATAAGTTATGAAATCAGGCCTATAATCACGACTACAATTTAATTTCTTAAAATCTTTATTAAAATATTAGTGTAGGCTATGATTTTAGGACAATGGTGCTTTCTGTCAGTCAGTCATTTACAGACAAGGTGATATGTATGACCTTGTTTACTAGACTGCAAAGTTCAGTTAGGTAGTCTGCTTCATGTTACCAAGGAAACATTAACAGTTTGCTCTTTGATTCATGCTGTCAGAAAGTTTCAAGAATGCCCTTTGTGTTATTTTATTATTTTCTTCCACTTTTCACAGCAAGTAGCTTGAAGCATTTTAACACGCAAGCATTAATTTTGAATATGTGGCTCGTTAATTTCAGACAGTGGTGTTTTGTCCGCTGTAAGAGCAAGTGTTCTCCTCTTTCTTTGTAGTGCAAGACTATGTGTAATATTAGTGTTTGTCAGAACATTCTGCCTTCTATAACGATATTGAACTTCCCATGGAAAAAAGTCACATTGAGGCTATTCTATTCCTTAACAATAGGAGGTGAAACAATGCCGCATGCTCACATCCCTTCTGTTTTGGCAGGAGGTAGCCTACAGATTGACACCATGTAGGGCCTGCCCTGTAGAAGACTAAAGAACATTCCAGACACCTTAACAATCTTTCACGTACACCGATGATTTTGAAATAAATCTCAAGTGCTTCAAGTCTAGAGGGCTAATGTATATTTAACAGAGCCTTGCTCTGTGGTGAATTCCTCACTTGCTTCATGACAGGCTCGCACTGGTGACTTGGAGTTTGCACTGTGACATCTTAGAGGACTGAGGCATAATTTAGTGCCTATTATTTATTTGGCATCAGTTGCGCTTCTTCTCAATAATTCATGGCACCAGAGGCATCTCAAGGTGTTTTGAGAGCATGCTGAACATCACTTGCCTTTTTTTGTGGAGTTGGAGGCTCTGTTAAACTCTCTGCATTCTGCTCAAAGCCTAGCTGCTAGTGGGAGGATGAGAGAGACAGCCACACACACATCACAGCCATACTAAATAAGGTCCCGCTCAACCACCTAGTGTAGTGATTTGTCTCTTATGTAACAGTGCAATAATAGAGAGAATAGCCTGAAAAAAGAAAGACAACTGGTGCATCCTTTAGTCAGTTTTTGAAAGTGTATTGCCACAGTTGCAGAGCGTGTTTGTTTTTGCTGCATTGGTGAGGCATGGCAGCAAGAAGCCTTTGGAGGCTTTCCAAATGTAAAGCTCAACTTGATTGGAGGACTTGTGTTGCAGTCCCCAGGTGAATCCAATCTGACACCCCATCTCACCTGACACAATCAGCCTGCAACACCTCCTCAATCCCCCAACTCAACTCAACCCCACCACCACCATTGACTGCCCCTTCCATTCACTCTACCCAGACAAAACTGTTTAGTCTGCTCTAAAACTCATGGGCTTCCTTCCCCATAGAAACATAGCCACTGTGTAATCCTTCACCATGGAGTTGGAGGCTGTTCTATACATCTCTGGGGGTGAGTGACTGTTGAGACAATAGCCTCTATGGAACCAAGAGTTTGTTAACTCATCCCTTGTTTATTACCGCTGGAGGGGGGAGTCCATTTGTACTCATATGCGCCAGACAAGATCAAAGTAAACTCACACTCCTTAGGCTGGTTGCTGTATTGCAGCATCTGCATTTAGTGGGTTATGGGATTTATTGCTGTGCACGCAGAGAATTTTGAAATCGGTTAAAATTGCCTTATCCAAATTCTGAGGTCGATGCGCCTTGCTGGAGACGTGTCTCCTTTGTGTTTGTTTATTCCTGTCACCTCTAATTCTCCTAAAAGCAGCTAAAAGATCCGAGTTCAGATTCCCCCCGTGTAGCAGTTGATGCCTGTGTGTTGAAGCGTTAGGCACACAAGAGCACTTCATGCTTCCTTATGATTCTGAACGGTGCTTCAGTCCACCCCCTCCTCTCCTCTCCACTTCTCTCCATCGGCTCCCCCTCATCGCTTGCGCTGAGGAAGCAGTCATCTCTTCATAGAGATAAAAAGGCACCTTTGCCAGCCAATGACAAAGTGACATTTTTTGCATATTGTGTGCGTGTGTGTGTGTGTGTGCTTTGCTCTGTGCCGTTGTGCAAACTCTAGGATGCTTGTGCCAACTCTCAACTCAGAATTATGCACATCAGAGGGTTTTTTTTTTTTGTCGAGGAGCTAGCCATCAGATCAATTGATTTTGGGACAGTGCCTTGAAAGTTGAAATTTAATGAGCTCACAAATATATTTAAATTGATTTCCCCCCCCCCCCCTTCTCTCTCTCTCCCCTTTTTTGTGTGTCATGCTGTGGCTGTGAGGGTGACAGACAGGCATATAGATATAGGAAAGTCCTTTGATATCTACAGCCTAATATCATGATCTCCCCTAGATCCTCAAAGCGTTTCAGTTTGATCCCAGCTGACATTTTTGATTAACTGAGGCTGAGAGAGTGGGAGATTTACATCATCTGAAATTCCCCTCATGCCGCTCCTGTGGAACTGTTCCTGCGCTTTATTACTGAAGTTTTCTATGGGAAAAAGGCCCATCGAGCATACATGAGCGAATGCAAATTGTGTTCTTTGAGGGACAGTGTCTTGGAATACAAATGAAATGTGTCTCACCAAGTACATTCTAATTTGTGTAACGTTGCTCCAGGCACAAAATAGAAATGCAGGTAATGCAAATATAGGTCAGAGCCAGGCTCTAGAGGGCTTTTCTATTTGCTCAGTATAATTTCAGTCATGGTTGACCTTTACATTGTGCTTTATGCTCTTGATGTTTACATTGTATCAATAGCTCCAATCTTCTCACTCTCTTCACCACAGGCTCATCGTATTGATCAGAAATAGGAGGTAGTCAGGTTGATTAATGGTTGATTTTCTTTTATTTTGTTTTAATAACTGACTGATGTCCAAGCATATTAAACTTACTAAGAAGTAGGCGCACCTGCAAGCAGACCAGTGCTGGAGAAGTAGAGTTTCAGAGATAGTTGATGAGCTCCAAAATCAAATTCAATCAACTGGCATTGACTCATATGTTGGTGCACCCAGAAAGACTCTTAAAAGCATAGCTTACCATGCCTCATAAATTATGGAAATATAATGTTACATGGTATGCTCTCTTTATTTGATCAGATGGAGAGGTAAAAAGAGAGCCAACAATATCAGACTCTTTGGTTGTTCCTGTTGTAGATAAGGCCCGTCAACCGTCAACCTCTACTCAGGTGTTGCAATGGGGTGTGACACAGTTTGCAAGCGATAAAAATAAAGTGGAGTAATTCATTTGAAGCAGAATTTGATTTAGACTGTGATTTCCAAAATGAAAGGGCCGCTTTCAGCCATATGTGATGCTATTCACTCGAACTGGATACTGTTCATTCTAACTGGATGTTAGAAAGCCAGTGTTCCTTTCAGGTTTGAAGATGTGCGCGTTCTGACATGAGGCTGTGCTCCTCCGGTGTATTGTTTTTCTGTTTTTTTGGCTGACATCAGCGCATGAAGTAGCAGTGACTCACAGCAGTGACTCGCTAGCTGGCAGGCAGCACACACTAGATAACTCACGGCCCCACCTCTCCCTCTCCCTCCTTTCACTGCCAATGGTTCGGCACTCTCAAAGGCAGTGCAGGATGTTTCAGAGACTCGCCTCGCTACTGGCTGCCCTGCGTGAAATGATTGGTAGTTTTCATCTGCCTCTAGTGCATGCCGAATAGTTTCTTCTCCTTTTTTTTTTTTTTTTTTTTTTTCTTTGGACAACCAAGCCACTGTTTTTCTCACTGCAGTGCTGGGTTGGTGTGGAATGGAATCTATTGTTTTCCAAGTGAATGAAGTAGTGGAAGTAATTAGTGGGCTGCTGTTTCATGAGCACATTCCTTTGATTGATTCCTCTGTCTTCAAAGAGAGTTTTTTTATTTCCAAGTCTCCCTCTCATGTTGCTCTTTTATGATATGTTGTATTTTTTTTCTCTGCATGGAACATTGATAACCATAAGTTGTTAGGATATGAAATGTTCTGTTGGAGTCCACTCGTGGGGTATGTCTTGAACCTCTTCTGCTTCATCTACTTCCTCAGGCATCATGGATTCCTTCAGCACCAAGAGCCTTGCAATACAGGCTCAGAAAAAGCTGATGAGCAAGATGGCGAACAAGACGGTGGCCAACATGTTCATCGACGACACCAGCAGCGAGGTGCTGGACGAACTCTACCGCGTCACCAAGGAGTACACGCGGAACCGCAAGGAGGCGCAGAAAATCATCAAGAACCTCATCAAGATGGTGGTGAAACTAGGCGTGCTCTACCGCAACAACCAGTTCAACGCCGACGAGCTGGCCCTAGTGGAGGGCTTCCGCAAGAAGGTGCACACGTTGGCCATGACAGCCGTCAGCTTCCACCAGATCGAGTTCACCTTCGACCGCCGCGTCATGAGCGGCATCCTCAACGACTGCCGCGAGCTGCTCCACCAGGCCATAAACCGCCACCTCACCGCCAAGTCGCACTCCCGCATCAACCACGTCTTCAACCACTTTGCCGACTGTGAATTCCTTGCGGTGCTCTATGGACCTAGTGAGGTCTATCGCGCCCACCTACAGAGGATTTGCGATGGTGTGAACAAGATGTTGGATGAAGGCAACCTCTGACCTCTGACTACCCTGTATTCTGCCCCCTCCCCCAGCTCCATTTCTTTTTTAAAAAAAAAAAAAAGACAAAACAGTGTGTGTTTGTGAACATTTTACATGTTTTTTTCTGTGTGCCTTTTGGTCTCTGTCCCCCCTCCCCGTATTCACAAGACGACTCAGAAAGATCTCCACACTCAAGACACTTTGGCCCTTTTCCCATTAGTGATGACGACCCTTATAATGCAGACAGACATTTCCTTTGATGACTGAACTAGCTACCTAAAATGGCCTTTCACTGAAAGACTATGATCAGATTTGTGTGTGGTGAAGAGGTGTCTTGAACTAGTGCAGTCTAAGGACATGAGCCAATAAGAGCCTTATGCCTAGTGAGAATATGAAGAAGAACTTAAAGCACAACTTGAAGCAAAACAAGCACTGCAATTTCTTAAGTATACTAACATGTCAAAGGACCATTTAGGATTACAGGTAGGATATGAATGTAAAATGTCATCCCAAGTTTACAAGTAATCCCCAGCACTAGCCCCATGACTATGTTATTCTTAATTATCTATGCACAGGTGAGTTTGTTTTACAGATAGTAGTAGTTATTAGATTACAGCAATACCAAAGCCAGTTTGTTTAAACCATGTAGCTGGTGCTGAGCAAGCCTGACCTTTTTATTTTGGAACTGCAATATATATATATTTATCCGTTATGAAATCCCAAGTGAAACTGAGCAGTACCCTTAAATATAGCCTAGATTCATTGTAGAGTTCAAGTATTTTATGATGTTTATTTGAATGAAATGCAGTAATGGCTTGGTTCTTGACCTTGTGGCCTGATGACCGAAACAACTATTCTGCTAATTCCATTTTTTTTACTCTGATATACCAGGATGAGGCATTTTAGCAGTATTCACTTCAGGTCCACTCCAGTCCTTTTGGCCTGAGCAAATGTGATAGAGATAGTTAGAAAATCTGCTCTCTGATGCAAGTCCTAAATCAGGAATGAAGTTTGATGTGAATAATCTTCTTGTCTGTGTGATGCTCTACACACAGGCTCTTTTAGATTTATTTTTGTAATGCAGTTTTGTGAAAGACATGTTGTTCTCATTTAATGTCATCTCTGGCGGAGATTAGAGACACTTGGATGAGAGTCTATTCATGGAATACACCAGATGAGTAATCACTCTGTCACGGAATCAAAACCTGTAGCAGCTCTGCCAAAGAGATTTTAAATGAATGTCTTTAGTCACAGAGGACCCAAACATTCCCAAGGAGGTTCTGTTTTGGAATGCTATGTTTACATTCCAAAGGAAGTTCAGCCTCGAAATACTACTATTCATTATCTATGCACTTAGTCGATTAGTGGTTAATATTTTTGTACTTTCTAAATATACATCTCCCAGCTGTAAAGTGATCACCTGTCGGACTGTTCTAGTTGGTTATGTGACACTTAAGCTCATGAATAAAGGATTTGAAAGCTTATGCCAACGCAAGTACTGAAAGAAGAACAATAGACCGGAAGACCTTTTTATGGAGCCGTAAAGTTCAACTGCAATCAATGCCATTCTCTCAGAGCTCCTGTTCTTAGTCAGAGAGCCAGTAACAAAATAATGGTGGACTGTTGTTTCTGCATATTTTTTTTTTTATTCTCATGAGCTCACCCTGAATATTAAGGGAAGGTCTTTTTAGTCAAATCCGTGTCAATCCAGTGTGTGTACCTTGTGACTGTGGAGGTCATTTGATGTGCATGAACAAATCATGTGAACATAAAGGTTTTGTCAACATTCATCCATTTTTTTCTACAAATGCAGTTAAAACAAATACATTTTTTTGTTGTTCATGAGAGGTAATTGTATTATTTGATCGTCTCCGTGCCTGTGTTGCAGATCACCAGTGTTCAAGCGTCTTAAAACACTGGCGAGAACATTCAGCTAATCCCCATGCATCTGACCTGGATTAGTCCATACAAATCACTCGCTCTTGGCCAGCGCATTGTTATGTTTAGAGGCTGTACTTCCGACTCCCCAAACAAAAGCACTCCAGCATTTCCCGCACTCCCATATCAGCTCTGCTTACCATGATGGATTTTTCATGCTATCTAGTTAGGAGAGGGAAGTAGAAGGCTTATTTGTGGTTCACATTCACTCCAGTGTTTACTCGAAAGAACACAATGAAAATATATTAATTGAAATTGATTGTCTGTCTATTTGCCTATTCGGAAGTCATTTTCCCCCCTCCCCGTTTGCGTTAAGTAGCTTCTCAGCCCCAGCCAAACGAAGGCTCCTCCTCGCCACTCTCCATTTCTATTTCTGCTCACTGCTCTTTGCCTCTGTCTCGCTCCACTGTGTTTGCTTAATATCCTCTGCCTCCAGGCAATAGGAAATATGACAGTTACCTGAGACTCAGTTCCTGAGCCCCTCCAATCTCGCTTTTTCTTTAAAGTGTGTCCTCTGAGGAAACAAGACTGGCATGTTTATTTGAGATAAAACGGGAGAGGGGTGTCAGAGGGAAAAAAAAAAGTGGTATCCCTATAAAAGAAAAAAAAAATGTGTTCCTGACAAGAGCATAAGCCCACACTGGTTATGGCTTAATGTATTCAGAGCTGGGCCTGGACCACCATACGTCAAAAGGTCACTTGACAAACAATCCACTCTCCCACTGCGAGAGCCACAGACCAGCCATTGTGAAGGCTGTCCTGTCAGGCCGTGCCAAGACAAACACCGGCCCTCAGGAATACCAAATGACCAAGCCCTTGAATCACAAACAGAGGTGACACTAACGACCTCTACCTGTGCCCTTGCACCGAAAGTTGTCCACACACACTCCCGAGTGCCCATATAAATGTGGCCCGCAGCTCGGTAGGGGGACCATTACTTGCTGTCATTCTCTGTTGTCGGGGCGGGCAAGAAAATAAAACAGCCGTTTATGCGAGCCATTAATCAGTATGTGGCTAAAGGTGGTCTGCTGCGCAAAAACCCATGGCTTTTGGGGAAGGGGGGGCTATTTTAACAGAGGTGATTCTGATGCAGTCTCTAGGGCACTAGCACCTGAATAGATGAAGAGGGGAATTGAGAGGCTGTCAGCAGACAAGGACGGGAAGTTTTCCACCACTGCTACAGGTACAGAGTGTACTTGTTGTGAATTTAAAATAATGTAGATTTGGACCTATTTATAGATGGCGCACAGCGAGTGGGTGATGGCTGAAATGAGAGGGAGTCAGCGTGATGTGACGCGCAAGCAGCCAGGGCCCTTGTGAGAGAGTGAGAGAAAGAGAGAGAGAGAGGTGTATGTAATGTCATCAAGTAGTGGGAAGTTGCTGTTCCCTTTTCACGGAGAACGCGAGACAAAAAGCCTCCTCGCCTAAGAAAGGAGAGGAGACAAAAGCCGTGACAGCCACTATTTTCTGCTGCTTCAGATAGGATCAGCTGCAAACACTCTGCAATGGGCGCCTGTAATTCAGTCTCATTCAAAACTGCCTTCATAAGTTGCTGTGCAGAGAGACACATTCGGAATGAAATTACACCAGAGCCACAGCTGCTGAATGCAGTAATTTGGTATGAAAACATCAAACACAAATAAAGACAATACACTGAAGGCGCGCTGTGTGTTTGTGTGAGTGGAAATGCTGAATGACAATGAAGGCAATGTTTCATCAGTACGATTACATCATTTTTTGCCGGTTTCCTGTAACTCAAGTCTGTCTGTTCCTAAGGGGGGAAAGCCCTTCTCCCTCCGATCCCCCTTTCTCCCACCCATGTACCCACCCTCCCACCCCCACCCCGCCTTTCTCCCCT
>JAUCNH010000002.1:4251536-4262920 GCA_032353275.1 Sardinella hualiensis | reverse complement strand
CAAAGAAATCAAACCATGTCTCACTCTGACCTTTCAGAGTCTGATTTAGCAGAGTCTTGCTGCTGCTGCTGCTGTTGTTGCTGTTGCTGTATCTGTTGTTCCCTTTGCTCCTGTTCCAATCTTCAAACAGAAATATTGATTGATTCCCCTTTATTCTCAATCACACATATATAATTCATGCTTAAAATGTGCATAAATACTCTTTCCAAGTTCCACATGGTGAAAAAAAAAACCCAGAGCAACAAAATATCCCAGTTATACCTTTCTTTCCGTGCCTTAATTCTTTCTTCTTCAAATCTTGAACGAGAAGAAGAAATGATAAAACATTGTTATGTTTATAATAAACTATGAAATATATATATACTGTATATATATATGCACAAACCAGATTATCGTATATCAAACAGATTTGCCCCTAAGACCAAATTAATATCCAAACATAGACCCACATGCCATAACAGTCTCAGATTAAAGAAACGTCTGTTGTTCCAAACATATTTCTCCCACGGATGCCTTTGGTGATTTCCATTGCTGTATTTTTGATCAGAGCGTTGGTGGTGACAGCTCTGTCTTCCCCTAGTGGCAAAAATACTCACTGAACGACACACTCGGGGATCTGCACATGCTCCATGGGGACAAGCTGCTCCAGTTCCTCCAGGCTGTGCACGTAGCGAATCTTGTTCATGAACTTCACGCTGTGAAAGCACAATGAGGGGGCATTACTTACATTGACATGCCATAGTGAACATCAGCACCGTGCAGAACAATAATTACCTGATGAAGGGTCGGGAAATGGCCACCACTGTACGAATGAACCAGGAAGGGTGAGCAATGATGAGAGATTTCAAGTTCTTCCTTAGCCTATAGGAATAAAGAGTTGACAGAATTCATAGTGATATCCAATGAGAAGCACCTACAGTCATTTACACTGGAGAGCGAAAAGTGGAGATTAACAAAAAAAAAAAAATGTATTGAGCTTTTACATGCATTCATACTTGACTGCTGTATTGTGTCTGTGTCATGCATGCATTACAAAGTGAGGAAAGGCATGTTGCATTGTGGCACATTCATTCATACCTTCTGTCAATCATTTGATAACACTTCTTTAGCCATCCTATGCCTGGCATCTTACTCCGTGGTGTGCCTCCGTTCATGTAGATAATCAAATAGTCCTCCGCAACCAGCATCTCTAGACTGCTCACCACATACCTGGGAGTGGGTGGTTCAGTGGGGTTTAGAGGAAGGGGGAGTGAGTGAACTGATATGAGGCATTTCAGTGGATTGAAGTGAATGGCAAGCACTTGGTGAAGGGGTAACACACTAATTCAGTTGGGTGAAGACATTCACGGACATAGTCCACCAGATCACTCGTACTCACAGAAAGAGGTTTTCCATGATGTAGTGATACTCCGTACAGCTACTGTCAGGGAGGTAGCATGCAGAGAACACTATGATGGCATTCAACCCTTCCCCATAGTAACCTAGAGAGTCAAACGCAATATCATAAAAATAAAAACAAACCCATCATCATAATTCAAATATATCAAGATTCATTCACATTTCAATTCAAATAGTCAAATGAAATGTGGGTGGTCAGGCTAAAAGCTGCCCCACACTACGCAATTTTATTTTTACTTTTTTCAATTGGACACGAAGAGAAACCTACCTCCGTGAGATATGACACGCAGGTACGGCCGAATTACTTGCATGTCTATGCGGTGCTCCTGCTCCCCGATGATCACCGTTCTCCACAGTCGTCCATTCCCACCTGTGCCGTCCTCATCCTCCACTTCAGCCCCTGCCCCATCCGCCGAGGTTTTTGCAACAGGTGTGTCATCTGAATACGGAGAGAGACAGCAGCAATTCAACCACTGATTTCAGTCTCCAGGTGCAATGTTTACATTCTAGAAACATATATTCGTGCAGCATATACTGTATGTGGTACAGAGAGAGATCAACCACATGACTGACATGGAGGAAAAATGTCTAAAAGTCTAAATGACTAACCCTCCCACTCAAGGTCATTGCCATTAGGGGCAAACTCGAGAGAGTCTGTTTCGTCGGGTGTCTCAATATCATCCACATTGATGTCAAGGTCATCTGGCGTATCCAGGAAGTCATCAGACAGCAGTGATCCTTCACTCTGGTCGAGAGAAAGATTCATGTCTGGAGCCACTAAGGTGCGGCGCTTTCGGTGGGAGGCTGACACCCCTGCCCCACCCAGATGAAGGGAATTTGGTGGCGCTACAAAGGGAATATACATAGTACATAATATGTATGTGTTTCAATAATGCTTAGTGGAAGCAGATGTCTGATGATGTGAAAACTTTGATCAAAGATGCTTTGTAAGACCATGTGCATATTTAGACACTGATATCAAGAAGGCACAATACAGTACTACTGCAATATTTCTTTTTGGAGAAGATAAACTCCAACTGGCAAAGGTGGGAAAGAGAGAAAGCTGGGAATGGAACACGGATAATGGCATTAAAGGACACGGGTAGTTAGTTGCAAATGATAACTTTTCTGTGTGAGACTGGTTGCAAAAAGAATGACTTTATTTTTATTTTAATATCTGTGTTGTATACTGTATGAATACTGTATGCCAGCCTATGATGACATTGATTGAGAATTACTGTCAACTGGGGGTGTACTGTAGTTAAAGCATTAGCCCAGAGTCAATCAATGCATACTTCATAGTTCAGTTTTTTGAGGTTATTAAAGGCTGTCGGTAGAAATAAGAACAAAGAGACAAATGGAGGCAATGTAGACCAATAAGTGATGAGGGCAAGGAAACTGTTTCAGTTTTGTTTTCCTCTGTCCTGTTTGGTTATTGTTAGCTGAAACTTTTCTGCTTTTTTTTTGTTTGTTTTTTTTGTTTTTTAGACAACAGGCCTAAAGGTTGACTGAATCTAGAAAATCCCTTTAAACGAAGAATATGATTGGGTAGGTGAAGGATGCTTCAAACTGTGGGATGGAACTGAAAGTGTTATGATGGCTTCACTCACAAGTTCTGCCTTCATTGAGGCCACCGGATGGCTCCATTTCACCTTCCTCCGGGAGTGGTCTAAAAAAACATCAACACATAAGGTAAAATTCCCTATACAGCAGTGCAACCAAATGCTGTCACTGGCAGCGTAACTTAACCGTAGGACTTCCTGATAGGTGTGAAACATGCTTGCCATTTCACTCTTAGTTACAACTCACACACTGCGGCGCTATAGTCCCTGATCAATTCTGTCTTTATGAAGCCCCCACAGAGAGAACAGAAAAAGCCGCTATGGCACTGAGCCCCTCATCAAGCATTCTAATGAATTCACCAGAGGAGGAGGGATAGCTAGTGGCACTTAAAGGGGTGGTTGTATTTGGGAGCAGCTGTCTCCGCGCTACTTAACTTGCATGGGGTGTCATCTCCCTCACCTCCCACACAATGTGCATGCAGGGAGGTAAGAGGAGCGGTGAGGAGGGGGGCAGGAAAGACACAATACTGGGGGGGTGGGGGTGGGAGAGCAGAGATGTCAGCAAAACAAAGCACGCGCGTCTGAAGGAAAACAACAAAGAAGTGGAAGTTCTATATAGACGGACGCAGTGGCCAATTGAGTTAAAAAAAATACCACAGTGTGGGCATTGCATTCAATCGGCTCTTTTCTTCCCATTTGGTGTCCCAATGCAGGTAATGCACCTTATCTGAACTCAGCATTTCTGGCAACCATGATGTGAAACATACTGATCTGTAAACAGAAATGTTAGCTGACTGGCCATTCCCTTAATACGCCTGAGGAACATGATCAATAACGCCATTAACAAAGATAGCTATGACTCTTACACCGGAGGGCAATACAAGACTAGCTAATGTGGGAAATGTAGTGTTTGCACTTACCTTCAGAAATACAGAGGGAGAAATGAATCTGGAGAAGAGAAGTGATTGCTCTGTGTCCCTGCTGCTGTTACTGACTCTGTCCCCTTAATGATAATCTTGTACCTTTCACATGTATTGTGTTACTAAGAACCACATCTCTGAAGACCTTGCCTAAAGATGCTAAAACAGCCTCTCTGCTATTTTCCTCTCTACTCCTGACCTGCCTCCATTTTCCTGGTGATGCTGTGTTGTTGGCTGCCGTGCACGTCACATGACGTGGCTGATTTCCATTTAAGGAGGGAGCTGCACCTGCTCATCTCTGCAAGACCGGGGGAACTGACATCCAAATCCTCTCCGCTGTCATATCCATTCCTTTCTGAGTGGCCATGGGAGGATTTTTAAGGAATCTTTCCAACTCCCAAATCATGATAATTTAAAACCACTCAATTTCATTATTTAAGGTTAAAAGTTTAAGGTTAATGATATATTTCAATTCTTACTTCTAATTCAGTAGTCTGTTTATCTGTGCATCAATTTTTGAAAAATAAAATTCAACACATATAACAATTCTATAATTACGTAGTAAGCCTTTCAAATGTACTCTGGATTACCCATATGTGGCGGTGTTTTAAAAACTCAGGGATAATCTGTGATAATCTGTGAACCTGTACAGGGCCTCACCTGGGAAAGTCATCGTCCTGCCACTCATCCCTCACCTCCATACTTTCCAGCAGTGAGCTGGCCTCTGTGGTGGCCATCTTTGGGAAAGGACAAGAGGGGCTTGTGTTACAAAGTCAGACTGACAGACAATAATCTAAACTCTCATTTGAAATGTGTGAATATCCTGCATTAACGGAGAAGAAGTGCACACTGAGGAGTCACACCGAATATACATGCATGTAGCTCAGAACTGTAGAAGTACTGCATTCAGATGTCTCGCATTGTTCTGACTGTTCAGTGCATAATATATCTGAATGTCTTATTCAGATCACAAGACTACCCCATGAAAAGTGTGTGAGGTACATGTGACCAGCCCCTGACTCTCCACAGTCATCCTCAATAGAGGCCAAAATTTAATCTTCCTTCACAATCCTCTAATCCTAAATTGAGCTGTCACGTTTTGTTGTGTTAAATCTCATCACTTTTGGCAACACTATTTTGAAATTCTATTTTAGGCTAAGAGTTTTCAACGTAATTGTAAAGCATTTTACAACTATGAAACATCAGCATGGCATATGGCACACTGTGAAGTAGAAGACTGGTGTAACCTGTCTGAGGACTGTGGCAATAGGCAATAATGTAGTCAGTGCAGCATGTCTCATTTCATCAAGTGTCATGTACAACATAATGTGATTATTGCATCTTAGCTGTTTCAGCCTCTCTATGGGTTTCTCATAAGGCTATATTATGCATCATGAAGAGATGTAATTATAAGATAAGATAAGATTTGGATGTTTTTGTTCATCTGAGCTGAAAGATGTGTTGAAAGCAAGACTGTCATGTGGGCGGGCTCCCATACCTGTGGCTAAAGTGTACCCTATCGCAGAGTTTACCACCACATCAAAGAATTATTTGTGTTTACATTTACATGTTAACATTGAGGTTTTGTCAAAACCCCCTTCTTAGATGACACATATGAAATGTTTGATTTAATTCATAAAAATTTGAGAATGTCAAAAACATGTTTAAGTCATGCATGATTGAGAAGATGATACTCACAGCAGAATTCAGGTTGACCTGTTGTGCCCCTTCACATTAGTAACAAAACTTTTACAGACGACAGGCCAGTTAAAGAACCACAGCATCTTTCCAAAATTACTATCATCCAGTGAAAGGTTCTGTTATTTGAAAGGCCTAGGTGACTTAACTTGTGCCAAGACTCCGGATGGAGCCCCCTTTAGAGAAAAGGCCACCTGTTTGTGAGGTCGTAACTCCAATAAAATCAGCATTTCTCATTGGCTGTCACAACCTGTCTCCTTCTACAAGGCAACTGCGCGCTCTTTACGTATTTGTTTTGCTTTAGCTATTAATTACAGAGATTTATACTGATCCTATCACACATTTCCCCTGTTATGCATGCTCCACGTCAACACAGCATCAATCCACAAAAAATCACAAAACCTTCCAAAAGTAGCTCCTTCCAATCACAACGTGCATCAGGTTAGCGTTCCAACAGGGGTGAAATTACTGGCACAACGGGCATCTCACGAAGAATAATAGTTGGCAAGAATTATGCAATTGGCTTTGAAGTACTGAAAATCCAGCAAACGTTGTAACCACTGTCTCTGTTGGCACACTGTGACGGACAGCGATTCCTGGAGAGTCTCTTTCAGAGAATGAGGTTAAAAAAAAAGATGAGGAATGATGTGTATAGCGCTGCAGCGTGTATACAGTTAAAACAGTGGTTTGCGAGTGGCTAGGGCTTGTCACATGACCACAGACCGATACAGCGGTTCTGAAAATGCCAAGATGGCTGCAAGTAATTATTATGGGTTCACACATGGTGCCGGTCCGCAGTACAGGTAATTGCCGGGTCAATGCTACATGCGATGAACATGTTACGGTTTATTGTGTCCTGCAGGTATAAAGTGAATCTGAAACGGTTTCGCCGCTTTAGTGTTAGAGGTAAAAGAATGAGGAAATGGCTAAGCTAGCTAACATGGTCTGAAGCTCGCTAGTTAAAAAATCCTTGCAATGCTAACGAAAGAAGTCAGCGAGGTTAGTCATGGTTTGTGCAGAATCTGTGCAAGCAGTTATTTTAGCCAATATACCTCAGGGGCTTATAGTAACGTCAGGCTTCATAGCTGATCATGTCAGTTGGAATGGGCTTGACATTCCCCGAATAAGATTTCACAGTTAAAGTTAAACAGTGTTGGTATAGGTATTGCACTGTATTTGTGTGGTACTGTTATATTTTATTAAAACGAATCTGTTGATATACAGGATACAGGCCAAGTTGTTTACAAGCTGCCATGCTATTTTCAGAAGCTATGACAGATCTGCGGTGTCTGTCTCGCACAGTAGTGTGTTCAGTAGCCTACATCATCATCAGTAGTTCAAGTTCAACACAGAGCCTCTTACATCAGTGTTTCTAGCTCTGTTCAGTGAAGTAAGCCAATTGTTTCTGTATAATCCCGTGTATAAATCACGTCCCTGGAAATAAAATGTATAACATGATGATAATATGACCATTACTACAGCACTCTGATCTGCGAAGTTTTTGCAACTTTTTCGTTATGCCTTGTGTTCTTGATAAGTAGATTTTGTCCCATTTTTATTGCATGTATGTTGTATGTACGTTAGTATTACGTTTTATTCCTTTACTTAGGCCTAGGTGGAAAAGTGATGGAAACCTTGCTGTCTTTTGTCTACACAAGAAGGGCCTCAGCATCATTGCAGTACAGTATGGTCCAAACACTGGGACTTCAGAAGCATTGCGGTGTTGTCCTAACGCTGATCCTCTTTCTGCCCTGTTGTTTTTCTCTCTCTCTCGCAGTACACAGCCGCCCAATGCATACACACACCCCACCTCAGCCAGTTACAGTGTGCAGCCAGCAGCAGGTGTGGCCCACGCTGTGACCGCCTCCTATGCCCCGGCCCCCAGCCCTCAGGCGGCCCGGCCTGCAGCATCCACCCCCTATCCTGGGTACCAGGCCCAGCCGGCCCCGGAGTACACCTACCGCCAGCAGGACCCAACGCCTCAACCCACTAGTGTACCCCAGACCTACCAAGTCTTCACTGAGGCGGTCAGTACCAGCCCAGTTGCTAATGTAAACATGTTTACCCTGTAATCTATGAACAGCATTTTCATAGCCAAACACCACTTACCTTGTTTGCATTTTTAGAAAAAAGACATACATGTTCCAAAGTGTTGCTATTACATAGGGTTTCTGTATTATGGTTAACAAGAGCAGCAAAAACAATCCTTGATTAATCAATTATTAACTACAGTATACAGTATTAATTATTAATTGCAAGATAGCTGCAATTCTAATGTAAGCCATTTGCCAGTTCACATTCATATCACACTGTTGCTTTTTGATAACATGCTTGTCATGCTTGTGTCTGCTCTGGAAATATTACAGGACAACTACACTTATGGACGTGCTGCATCTGTTGGCAGCTATGAAAACAAACAGTACTACCAGACTACCATAGCTCCTGCTCAGCGGACTCCCACTGACACCTACTTTCAGCCTGGTGATTATAAGGCTTTCATATCTTAGATATGGTGCTGTATTCCTATGTATACTGTAGATCACCTCCCTGGAAATAAACTGTATAACATAATAATATGATAATTCGTACAGCACTCTGACCTGCAAAGTTTTTCATAGCCATAGACCTGCAAAGTTAGATTTTCATCTACCCCACAGTTCTGCTGACATCGAATAGAAGGAGATAAATTATTCACTTTTGCCTTGGTAGGCAAACTACTGAACTAACGGTCTGTCTCTTTCTGTCTCTCTTTCTTTCTCCATCTCCAGCAGGGCTGAAAAGCGGCTACAGTGCAGTCAGCACAGGCTACACCCAGCCGCCACCTCAGAGACAGGTGACAGCCTTAAAGCCGCTGGCCCCAGCCAGCTCTGTGTCCTCCAGCTACAGCCTGTACCCCGTGTCCACCAGCATACAGCAGCAGCCCCCCACCCCCATCTCCACCTACACTCCCAGCTCTTCCTACAGCGTCAGCTCCACTGCTGCTACGTCTTACTCGGGTAAGAGGGGTTGAGAGCGTAGCGAATGCTTAATGTTTGTCTAGTTGCCATAGTTTCACTGCTCTCAGAGGATAGGAATGCAAGAGGTTTCAAAAATGGAATATTGTGGCATTTTCAGAGATTCATCAAATGTTGTGTTGGCTTTTGCAAATGTTGTTGGCGTGAAAAAGTTGTTGTAGAGTTTTAAGGAGATTTTAATGGCTTCTCTAAACAGATGGCTGATTTGCTCTGATCTTTCTCCTCACAGGCATAAACTACTCTACTTATGAATCGACTAGCTACACTTCCACCCCTTCCTACTACCAGCCTGCCCAGTTGCCCCCACCTCAGGCACAGCCTCCTCCCCAGCAGCCGCCCCCACCACAGCAACCCCCTAAACAGCTGACCAACTCCTCCTGGAGCAACGCGGGTAGCAACATGGTCACGGCGCCGGCCGTCAACTCCTACAAGAAGCCCGCGTTCCACCCGAGCAAGCTGCAGAAGCCCAAAGGGCCCCCCAAGCAGCCCCAGCTGCACTACTGTGACATTTGCAAGATCAGCTGTGCCGGACCACAGGTAGACCACTGGCATTTGGGCTGGGAGATACAGTAATTGTGGCTCATTGCCTTTGCTAAGATCAGTCTATTATGTTGGTGGAAATCAGGTAGCCAGGTTAGCGCAGCCTAATGCTTCTGGCCAATTTCATTTGTCTCCACCATATAGTCAGGAAACTAGTGATTCGTTTCCGTTTGCTCCGTCTCCTACGGTGGACGGACCAATCAGCGAACAGAGATTTCATACGATGCATTCCAGCGGGTAACATGCGTCACGGCCACACAGTAGCAATTGGTTTTAAGCAGAAAGTATCTACCTACCAGTACCTACCAGGAAGCAAACAAATCCAAATGGATAAAGATCAGAGGCTATATGAAATGGAATGAAATAAGCGGCTGATACATCAGGCTAGAAATCAGGATGTTTGGAAGTAAAGCTGATTTTAATACTATTAAGTGGCTTTGATATTATTGCATAATACATGGCAAATGTATGGCAAAATACAGCATGTGTGCATACATTGCAACAATGTATGCAGTGTTATTATACTGTGCACAATGTTCTATGTCGCAAACAGTCAATTTCTAAGTTATGTGTGTGTGCTTATGTGTTGTTTTTCACACAATCGGATCCTTTTTCTGTGTTTAACAGACATACCGTGAGCACTTAGAAGGTCAAAAGCACAAGAAGAAGGAGGCGACGCTCAAGTCGGGCAGCCAGCCCACTAATGGCCCGCGAGGGGCCCAGACTCAGCTGCGCTGTGAGCTGTGTGACGTCTCCTGCACCGGAGCAGACGCATACGCAGCACACATACGGGGCGCCAAGCACCAGAAGGTTAGCATGACAGAGTTAGCATGACTGCTCATGGAAGAACATTCTAGACTGCTATTGGGTAGCCAGGTGACAAAACATCGCTAGTAATACAAATGTTTAATGTCTAAAGTAACTGGCCATCATAATGTGTTTGATATCAAGCAAGCACATTACACAGCCATAATGTTTTGTCTCTGGTGTCTTTTGTCTCTTAGTTGTTTCTCTTTAATTTTGTTAAATTGCTTTTTACACTTTTTTTTTAATATAAACTGGGCAGTTTCTTGCTCAAGGTGCGTACTATTTCCACAACAAGTGAAGAATTTGCTTTCCACACAGGTAGTGAAGTTGCACACAAAGCTTGGCAAGCCCATTCCCTCTACTGAGCCAGTGTTGGTGAACTCAGCACCGGTCACCACTACAGTGACTGCGGGGAAGCCTGCAGCCCCCAGTGTCACATCCTCTGCTGCTGCTGCTGCCGCTGCCACCTCAACCACTGCTGCTGGCCCAACCCCTAAAGCTACTGTACTGAACACCACCAAGGCCTCAACACCTGTGAAAAAGCCTGTCCCAACCAAAGCCCCTGTTGTTGGTAGGACTCCCCAGACCATAATAGTTGCTGGCTTTGGTAAAATAGATGTCAAGAGAATCTGCTGTTGTGAGAACGTTGTGAGAGGGCGGTACTCTTGATTGTTGTGTTTTCTTTTTCATCTAAATCATTGTTGTGAAAAAGATATTGTAAACAGCTTAGATTGAAGCTACTTTATATGAACTCTAACTAACCATCATGTACAATCATGCCCCGTCTTTGACGTCCTAGTTACCAAGCCCACCCAGCCAGTGCCGGCGAAGCCGGAGGAGGCCAAGCAGCCGGCAGTCCGGTCAGATGAGCACAGTGACGATGATGAAGGGGACAGCGTGGGGGGCCAGGGGGACATCCAGCCTGTCGGCCATGACTACGTGGAGGAGGTACTGCAGGAGGACAGGGTATCCCGTCTCCGAACAGCATTCCGCTCGGACCGTTCACTTGGTGCACAGCCATGTTTTAAAGACATGCTTTGTAAAATATGGATTTGGCTTGTGACATTTATTGTTTTTTTGTCAGGCTGGGATTACATTGATTTTTTTTGGTTTTCCCGTAATGATCGCACGCTGTTGTTCGATGTTTGTAGGTTCACAACGAGGATGGGAAGGTCATCCGTTTCCACTGCAAGCTCTGCGAATGCAGTTTTAATGATCCCAATGCAAAAGAGATGCATCTGAAGGGACGGAGGCACCGTCTGCAGTATAAGGTGGGTAAAAAAACACAAACAGATATATTTATATTATATTATATTATATTGAGGATCAGAAGTAGCTATAGTAGTAAGTAGTATAGAAGACAGAACAAGTAAGCTCAGTTAGAATAATTAATTTCATTATTGTTAGGAATAATGGTGTGGCGTGAATAATGAGGTGCTATGTGG
>JAUCNH010000002.1:4139042-4149068 GCA_032353275.1 Sardinella hualiensis | reverse complement strand
GATCTCCCTTAGGTTAATTTAATAACATATTAATTATAGGGCAGAGAAGGAGGGTCTCCTTGTATTTGTAAACCAAAAGTATGTTCTACACCTGTAGTTGTCATAGATACACTGACTGATAAAATTCATTAATGTGTAGAGTGAAGGCTTGGGAAAAACCTAGGTGATGAGACTATACGTGGCATTAAACTATAATTAGACGACATGGAAGACTAACATTACCCTTTTTACATAAGCTTAGCCCTTAACATTAAGCGTAATGCACTTTATTCCCTTAAATGCTGAAAGTTTCCAGGTCAAAAATAAGACATTGGGGATTCATTTTTAAAACACTTTCACAAAGCAAGATGAACATTGTCTCACAGACTTCTTTTCAGCTATTTGAGTTTGGCTTTTACGGCATGGAATACAGAGAAACTCCCAATAAACAATCTTTCCAGTGTGGAAGGTATGCTGCATTTTATGGGAGACAGGTTAGGCTTTCCTTATGGTTTCCATTGAGTGTTGCTTACTGAAGAGTGTGTGTGTGTAGAGACCCTATAACCATTTTTTGTCTGCAACGAAAAACATTGTAGAAGAGTTGCACTTTAAATACAATAATCTAATAATGAAATTATTAGAATGGTTTTGTGTAGTTATTAGGCTACTCTATCAATGAAAAATGAGATTATAATCTTACTGCCCATTCTTACTGTTCTTCACGTCTAGAACACAGCAACTTTCAAAGTTAATACAGCAATGAAGTTGTTTGGCCAGTGTTCTGTTTTTGGAGGGTCATTCTCTATGAAGTGATAAGAATCTCAATACTTTATATTGCTTTTTAGACATTTTACTTCGAATGCTTTTCTGATTGTTCAATCTCCTTTTTTTCATTGTAAAATGCTGTGGAAACACCTGCTCGTTTGTCCCAGCGGGAGGGATGTCTGCCCTTCTCAGTGAGGGAAGCGGAGAGTTCTGAGAAGAGACGTGCCAGCAACTCCGCTGGTGTGAGTGAGAGTGTGAGTCGGACTGGAGTGGAGGCAGGAGCTTATATATGAGATATTTTTAACCACACACCCCTCGCTTATTACGGCGTTTCCTTTGAGGACCATGCAGGAAGCAAGTTTGCCTCCATTTCCTCCCTACTCTGCACACGGGGCTGATTCAAAGGGGGGGGGGGATCAGGGAATGATAGCGTTGCAGCGTGAGGGGAAGAGTGTGTGTGTGTGTGTGTGCGGGTGCGTATGTGTTTTGTGTATGTTGGAACAGAGTACAGATGGTCAAGCGCTGAGTCACTGAAACACTCTCTCTCCTTTAGACACATACACACACACACACACACACACACACACACACATAGTAACCTTCAAAGAGATATAATTGCAAGGTCTAACATCATCAGATGTAATTTTCTTCAATAAGTACATTTTATTCGCGCCTTGAAAATATCACTTCCACATAAATGTATGCAAACGACAGTGTCCAATAGCCAGTGCCTCACGGCAAATATTGGAGGTATGTTGGAGATGTTATCCAGATTTGAAAGATCTCTAGTTTCCTAGGTCCACTTGGTTGTTTATCCTCCTCATGGTGAGATATCCTATCAGATAATCTAAGCGTGGTTTGAATGACTGTGTTTACCCTCGGAGCAGACACATCAGATGAAGCCAGTCAGTTCCAGTTGACTCAGCCCCTCAGCATGAGGGGAATGCCTCACATGTGGACCTAATTGGTGGGGTCACTCATATGGGAAAATGAGGCGAATTATTAGCTGTTAACACCTCATATCATTCACGTCGTATTACTCCACAGACGAGGCTCCGACGGCTGGCTGTTAAAATGTTTTCATTCTCCTCAAGTGAAAGGGCCTATTTATTCAATTAACAAGAGCAGACAGCGTTTTCTCGGCATTCCCTATCAACAGTGTTTATGTTTTACTGACCTTTCGGAGACACCAAGGCTCATTCCAGAAACTGTTTGGTAGTATGGAGCAATACTCAAGCTCACTCCCTTTACCATCACAACCGAAATCCATTTGAGGAAAATGGGTCATTAGTACTGGATGCGCATTCTGAAATTCCTGTAAGAGGAATACATGTGGTGGCGTATGGAATCTGTCAAAGGAATAGCCAAAGACCACCAAACCCAAGCAGAAGGTAGTCACAGGCAGACACTGTATTCCGAGGAGCTTTTAGTACTGATAGTGACCTATTGTGGGTACTTGTTTGGACAGCCATGCGGACACATACCATTTGACCTTGTAAAAAAAAGGCATTTCGGAAATCCAAGGTTAATATCATTCAACCATTAGAGTGGGAAATTTTAAGCTTGGATAGAAATGTTTTTGAGTTTAACCTGGCAGTATCTGTGTAATTTCAACATTCTAGATTTTCATCGTTATAAGTCTCAAAACCACAGGATTGCCGAGCGATCTGCCAAAAACAGTTCCTTTTTATTTAGGAGTTGGAATTATAGAGCCAGTTGTTACAATGCAGAGTTGAGTTTCTAAAGCCAAGGCAGGCCACAGGATTTTTTATACACAGCTTCGACCACAAACTCGCACACACTTGAACATGTTGCCTTAAACTGTGCCAGCTGCATAAATATCAGAGCCAGAGCTGAACACACAGGTTCTTTTTTATTCTCACTTTGAACTCCATCAGTCAACCCCTGCTTGTAATGCCATGTGTATACACCTAGAAATTGATGTGCCTGACCACAAATTGATGACACATTCCTTGGCTGGAAAGCAAAGACACATTTGAACACAAATCATTTGGCTACGATGAAGTATCCCAAGATGAATATTATTTTTGAAGTATTTTGCATTTTTGAAGGCAGTCAAATGTTTTTGTGGTGTATCTGCTTTCGTATATACTGTATGCTATATGGTGGACAGATAGTGCAAGTATGTTTTGGAAGGTTGCAGCTTGTCTACACAATATGCAGTTGTAGTGAAAAGCCATAATTCATGAGGCTTACTGGTATCATGTACCTTGTCTATCGTGTTTCTGTAGGAATACAGACAATTTGGCAATGCTTGGAGGAAAACAGAGGAAAAATGCACTCTGATCAAGATCATGGTATTGTGAAAGTTATTAATTTTTTTTGCTTCTTTGCTTCTTTTTCAGATACCAAATTCATTTCTGTAATGCACACATAGTCCAAACACTCAATGGAACCCACATGTGAATTTTGGCAGGAGTCTGACTTCCGAATTCACCAGGTCAGTGGTATTCAAGATGGACTTTTTTCAAGATGGAAGTTTATGAATGTCACCAATACCAAATGGATGCACATGATATGGCTAACCTGTGCATCTCACATTAGCAAGTGGAAAAATGAGATGACACTTTCCATAGTTTCATTGTTAATATACTACAAGGACCCTACTGACACTGGGTCCAAGTACTTTACCTGGTTTTAAGGATTTTACGGCAATGGTTCTATTGATCGCTGTATTTTAAGACTTATTTTGAGACCGCAATCTCAAGAAACTTAAACTAAAAATAAACAACCAAAAAAAAAACTACAAAGGCCTACATTGTTCATATAGAAAGTGCTGCCTATAAAGTACTGATAATGATTCCTTCTGGATTAGTCAGCAGAAACCGTCTGCTGCTTTCAGTATCAGTGGTGACTCTCTGGTGAGGATGCCCAGGTCTGTTGCATGGAAACTCAGGTAAAAAAAAAACAACTTTTTAGGCCCTGGAGCAGATGCCTAAGTGCAAGAAAGCCACTCATAACAAATGATGGTGCACATTTGAATTATGTGCTGTGCACTTTCTCTATTCGCTCATTATTTGCAGATCTCAAAACTTTTAAAATGTGACATACTATAAGTGTCGGTAACACTTTATTTTAATGTGTCGCTGTTACAGTGTACCTACCTAATTAGGTACAGTGGTACAACCTGTGTAACAACATGTACTATCATGTACTAGCAGTGTACTTGCATTATGTATTTGTGGGTACCTACATATAGCTGTTACATTGTAATACTGAGTGCTTTTACAAAACTTTGCCAATTTGCCTAAATTCTTCATCAGAGGCAGAGGACTGACCTGAGACCTGCTGGATGGGGTAAATCTGGTCATGATAAGATTTGATATAGAAACCATTCTTAGCTCCAGTAAAGGCCTCATTGTCTTCAGTGTACATGTAATAGCTGTGCTGCTACACCCTTGTTACTCTTTGATAGAGTGAAATAAACCTGTTAAGTGTACCAGTTGATTACTTACATGTACATATGAAATTTATGTTGTGTCTTTGATGACTTGGAACAGGTCTACTAATTCACTACATAGTATATCAACTGTGTTGGTACACACTTATTGCTCTTTGATACAGTAGCATAAACCCGTTAAAATAAAGTGTACCAGTTAAGTACTTACAGTACATGTACATATTACATGTATGTTCTGTCATTGGGGTCTTGGAACATTGTCTGCCATTACCCTAAGTAGCACATGTATCAACTGTGTTGGTACACACTTATTACTCTTTGATACAGTGGAATAAACCCATTAAAATGAAGTGTACCAGTTAAGTACTTACATGTACATATTACATGCAGGCCTACTGTATGTTTTGTCATTGGGGTCTTGGAGCATGTCTGCCATTACCCTACATAGCACATGTATCAACTGTGTTGGTACACAATTATTACTCTTTGATTCAGTGGAATAAACCCATTAAAATGAAGTGTACCAGTTAAGTACTTACATGTATATTGCATGCAGGCCTACTGTATGTCATGTCATTGGGGTCTTGGAACATGTCTGCCATTACCCTACATAGCACATGTATCAACTATGTTGGTACACACTTATTACTCTTTGATACAGTGGAATAAACCCATTAAAATGAAGTGTACCAGTTCAGTACTTACATGTACATATTAGTGTTGTGTCATTGGGGTCTTGGAACATGTCTGCCATTACCCTACATACATGTATCAACTGTGTTGGTACACACCTATACTCTTTAATGCAGTCTGTTTGTTCCTAAAATACATTTGTTGAAAAGATATCAAATATACCTTGAAGAATACATTTGTTCACTATTTTCTTGGGTGACAACACCCAAGAGCTCGGTGCGTGAACGTGAACACAGACTCGACAGCAAGCCAAACTCGTTTCACAAACCAGGACGCAAGCGCCTTGCTCCTTTATTTTCCCCAGTTGCCGGTGAAAAATGAGTAAAACCAAAATAAACAGAATGCAAAAGAAACTTAGAAGTCTGACTCACAAGCCCAAGAAATCATTAACAATACCTTACACCAACTTTAAACAGTCACGTCAGTTTAATACTAATGACACTAGCAAGCTAACTTTGCTAATTATCAAAAGACGAACGTTAGCATAGTAACTAACCCGGCTACATTTACGAGTTAAACTTACAAACTATGCTCATAAAGTTTAAATCTAGATAAAACACAAAATATACATTATTACTAAAGTTAGATTACTCAAGACACTTACAGAATTGCTACCTTAAGGGTGTGGGAAAACAAGACTCAGAAGCGAAATAGCATGAACTCATTAAACTTGTAACGTGCTGCGTGCTTCAGACGTTTTGGCAAGTTCATGGACCAGAGGCTCATGGGATCGCCCAGATGTAAACAGAAAAGTCACGTCAAAATAAAGGTCCATCTTTTATATTAAAAAATATTCGTCTCTTTCTTTTGCATTAAACGGGATATTATAAAGCACGAATTAAACCTATAGAAAAAAAAACAATTTACATACATATTTTTTAGACTTTTAAACTGAGGACAGAACAGTTGCATTATTTTCATATAGGTACATACATGTAATATGGATGTAGATAGCCTACTTATCTGGTACACTTTGATTTGTTCCACTGTATGTAGGGTAATGGCGGACAGGTTCCAAGACACCACGTACATGTAATATGTACGTACTTAACTGGTACACTTCATTTTAATGGGTTTATTCCACTGTATCAAGGAGTAATAAGTGTGTACCCACACAGTTGATACATGTGCTAGGTAGGGTAATGGCAGACATGTTCCAAGACCCCAATGACACAACATAGGCCTACATGTAATATGTACATGTACAGTAAGTACTTAACTGGTACACTTCATTTGAATGGGTTTATGTCACTGTATCAAAGAGCAATAGGCCTAAGTGTGTATCAACACAGTTGATATATGTATAGTGGATTAGTAGACCTGTTCCAAAACCAAAGATGCAACATACATGTCATATGTACATGTAAGTAATTCACTGGTACACTTAACAGGTTTATTTCACTGTATCAAAGAGTAACAAGGGTGTAGCAGCACAGCTGTTACATGTACACTAAAGACAATGAGGCCTTGACTGGAGCTAAGAATGGTTTGTATATCAAATCTATCATGACCAGATTTACCCCATCCAGCAGGTCTCAGGTCAGTCCTTTGCCTCTGATGAAGAATTTAGGCAAATTGGCAAAGTTTTGTAAAAGCACTCAGTATTACAATGTAACAACTATATGTACCACAAATACAAGTACAATGCTAGTACATGCTAGTACACGTTGTTACACAGATTGTACCACTGTTCCTAATTAGGTAGGTACACTGTAACAGTGACGCATTGAAATAAAGTGTTACCGAGTTAACTACAGTAAAGTATTTGTTTGATTTAACTTTTAATTGATTGCTGATCATAATGTGAGAAATGTGTAAAAGCCTAAAGTGGAGATTTCAGACACCTTTCAGTTACATACAGTACAGTACAGTACCTTCTCACTGATACTGTGCAGAGGCTTAACTGGCATGAATCTGCCTCTTGATTGGCTGGTAGCCTACAGTACATCACAAGAGCTTAGGGTTTAGGATTGGCAATGGAATTCAGCCAAGAACTACTGTACAGTAATATTCTTTCCCATTGGCTACTTTCCAGTAACACTCTTTCCCATTGGCTCCACGAACTGGTGATGCAATTAGTCCAAATTAGTAGCACTGCTCACACTGCTGAGCCTCTTCACTTTCCAACTCCACACAGCATTGCTGTTTCCAGGAGTAAAAAGTTCGAGCAGAACTCTCGGACCCATTTCCGGCACTGATGAGAGAAACTGCTATCTTTTTTGGCAGCGTTAGATCCATATAAAGCACAGTGCAAGGCTTTTAGGGATTTAAGGTCATTAAATAAAACAATTTCCTCTAAAGTTGGACATTTCCGAGCTCCAGTGGTTGTCCCATGTCAGATAAAAGCGAGAGCGAAAGATAATTGCTTTTTAGCGCGCCGGATTAAGTGCCTTCTTCGACCATTAAAGATCTGAGGCCAAAGCCTTCAGAGATTACAGGGTCATTCCTCACTGCCAAAGTCCCGCTCCCCTGGCTGAGAAACTGCATTCAGATCAGGTCAAAACCCGCTTTCACTTCAAACCGTGTCCTCCCTTCAAGGAGAACCCGTTTGTTTGTGTCAGGGTTCTTTTTTTCTCAGATAGTGTGTGTGTGTGTGTGTGTGTGTGTGAGAGAGAGAGAGAGTGCGAGTGTGAGTGTGTGAGTTAGAGAAAGCAGGAGAAAGCAAGACTGGAATAAAGACAGAAAAGGTCAGGAGGGGTGTGTTCATGTCTTATGGGGAGAGTGTGTATGCTGCAGTGCTTCATCTTGGAGATGCATGAGTGTGCACACTATGAAGGCCACTACCTACAATGCAATGGAGACCAACAAGGCTGAACATACACACATACACACATACACACACACATGCACACGCACACACACACACACGCACACACACAAACACATACATAAAACACAAAATTTCACAGATATATGCACTCGATGAAACAAATATACAGTAGTATGTGTGCCTGTGCCAGAATGCCCTCAATTAAACACACAAAGAAATAATATTTGGGCATATGTATCCATACACACACACACACACACACACACACACCTAGCAGAGCAAGGACAGTGCCACTGTACTGAGTTGCTCGAAAACAATTGATTAGATCTTTTCAAGGCTTTTATCTGCTTCTCTCTCTGGTTCCTATAGATTGGTGATAAAGGGATTTACAGTATGTACCACACACGAGGATGTGTATAAGTGGTGCACTCTCCTATAGAAGCATAAACACACACACACACACACACACACACACACACACACACAAAATAATATGCAGAAGGACATACTGTACTATGCATAGAGTCTGTCTTGCAAATCCGCATACAAAACTCACACACACACCAAATCAAATTTTGAACAGCTACTACATCAAAGCAATAGTAACAAAGCCTGTATGGTTTTCATTGTCAACTTCAGAGTATTTGAACAACAAAGAAGCACTTTTACATTTAATATTTCTTAACACATTCTGTTGCCATTTCTGGTTATTTTAAACTAAACCTAACCTTACATTTCACCTTTAAATGTGTCAATCTGTGTAAAGCCCTATATTATATCAATGCCAGGCAGATTGAATCATCTTCAGATTAATGTGTCTCTTTTGATATCTTCCAGCTCTATAGTGAAGATTAAAGCATGGGAGAGCAATGTTGAGTGCATGAAAATATATCTAAATATATTAAGTAGTATAGGAGTGATTTATAAGAAGCGATGCATCACATATGGAGCTGATAAAAAATATAGGCTATTGCACAGTTTCAGACTCTAGCCCAGATGGGCTGGCAGATGCCTTACTGTATATGGGGGGACTTGTTTTCTCTACAATGTTTCAGGTGAGTTAATTAATGTAATAATTTAATTATTGGCAGCTAATGAAGATGAATGGTGGAACAGTGGATACTATAAGTGTGGAAGGATAACCCTAAGGCTACTGGATGCATCAAGTCAAGTCAAGTTGTGTCAAAAAAAAAGAAAAGAAAAAAAAACATTTTAAAAGACTTGTATGTATTTGTTGATTGCGAATCGTCTTTGACTGAAGGCATCCAAAGTAGCCTCCCTGTCCTGCAAGTCAGAGAAACAGCGATACTGTAGTAGAGCATATAGTCTGCTGAGTAAATACTATAATACAGTCTACTGGCTAAACCCATTACCATGGGGACAAGACAAACAGTATCAGATGGAGAACACAGTTAAAGGAACTCTCTTTTAACTGAATGAGGGAGGGGGAACCAAGAGAAGAAAAAAAATCCTCTACACTGACTGTCTGATCTTTGTCATCCAGAAATGGATCAGATTTTTAGTTGAGCTCTATTGTGTCTTCGTTGGGTTTTGGAAGAAACAGTATTTAGTAAGATCTGGTCGATATCTTCTAATTATTTAATTAAAGCTCCAAAGAAATAGTATCTTGTCCTCATCCAATTAAGTCCAATTTAAAATCTTAAAATCAAATCAGCATCAGATCAGCACTCCATTAGATTTTTAATTAATTAATTAATTTTATGATTTTTTTCTGTGAGACACGACAGTTGTAGGAAGTAATCATTTCCTCTGGGAAGTGTTGCTACTGGGATCATAAGATAAAGAGGCCGAAATACAGTAACAGTAAACGCTCCTCCCCTCGTGGTCAACATGTCACATGCACCAACAGCACCTTGTGCAGCCTCTTCTCTCAAGCAGGATCTGTGTGTGTCTGATGGATGAAGCCAAACAATATGCTCCTCGGGCAGAGGAGGAGGAGGAAGAAAGTGAGGGGAAATGACTTGAGTTGAAACCTGTTCAGACCGGTTCCAAAGCCCATCCAATTACATACGGTATATCCAAGGGGCCCAGGGTGTTACATTATGTGTGTTTACACTGACAAATATCCTTTGGTAATTGTACCTTTATTGCAGGGCATTTATCTTTTTCAGACTGACCGAGGCAGGCGGTCAAGTGGCAGGTGGACTGTAACTGTATGAAAACTGTGCCTTTGCCTGTAATATTGCTTGTAGTCCATCATTAAAAGCATCTACTGTATGTAGAACAAAATGAAGCACAACAACTTTGGCTGTGTTCGTAGGATTGCACAAATGTGTGCAGCAAATCAACAAATACATATTCAGTTCTCCTGATGTTTTTAAAACGACACAGATGTGACAAGGACTTTTATTTCCAACCTTCAATAATGCACTTCACG
>JAUCNH010000002.1:3930105-3944069 GCA_032353275.1 Sardinella hualiensis | reverse complement strand
TTGGTCGTTGTACCAACTATTTTCATTCTTATTCCTACCCACAGCACTTGGCAACCATTAAGAACAGGGCTATGGGTTGATTGACTCTGGACTGTTAGTTTAAGTCATTCATTGTTATTAGGCCTACGTCTGTGCATGTTTTGCTATTTGACGATATTGTGACATGCTAAGTCTGTGCAGAGTGCTTACTATAGGCCTCTTAGCAACAGCATTTTTCTTCTAAGCCAAACAACTCGCCAAACAACTCTCCACAAAGCAATGTGTGAAGCATTCTTTTTTTGAAGGCTCTGTCCAGCTGTTGGACTTGCCTATGGAGCGATGCTAGACCAGCCCGCCAGGCAAACAATATTTGCTGCCGCTAGGATGCTTCTAAATTTCTAGGCTAATATTCCCGAGGAAAATTTCCAGTTTGGAATATTACCAAAATTCCTGCACTAAAGTTTCCATGGAAAGTTTCTGTCAATTTACCTGGAATTGTACACCCCATTGAAGCCCTAGTGTTAACTGAATTGGACATAAGAAAATTAAACTGAAAGTAAGTTACTGTGCTCCATTCAGTTAGTGTTATAGGTGAAATTTTTTATTTTTATCCTGCCATGGTCTACCTTGGGTGGTTACAATAGCATGGGTTGTTTTCAGATTCTCAATGGAGAACATGATCAGCCATCTTTACTTCTGAAACCTCTTGGTTGAGCTCCATACCCTGCTGTCATTGATTATGAAATAATCTCTCTGAGTTGATAAAGCAGCAAAATATTACTTTTTGCAAGGAGTGTGTTATTTAAAATAAGCAGATTGAAAAATAAGCTTCAGCATTTTATTTGCTTTAGTGCAGTTTTACATTTCTAATTGTAGGCTATAAATTATTTTATGAAACAGTTGGCTTACAATACATTATACGTAATCTTTCATGTCATCATCTACAGCGCCCAAAGAGGCACCTTAAAATTATCTAGCATGGCTATAAATTGTTTTGTCTCCTCACAGAGGAATCGCATATCTAGAAAATGAATCAAAAGCCTGGCAAGTACAATGTGACATATAAATACTCATGTTTTAGTGAAGCAAGGATAAGGTATATCTGAAACAACTCAGAAGCGTTGTTTTTTCCAATGCCATGTTGGTGCCCCATTGTAATAATTAATAATAATAATAATAATAATAATAATAATAATAATAATAATAATAAGTAAGCAGAGTTATAGGGCTTAGAGATTCCACTGCATGTGTGTGCTTTCAGACAGAGAACAGATACAGGACAGATGGCACTAGGCCCAGCAGGAGCACCAGGAGGTTGCACTGGAGGTATCCAGCGTGGCCTGGGAGGGGAGTTGGGGTGGGAGCTAGTTCGCGCGGGCAGTCAGTATATGGCTCAATGCAGGCAGCATAGGCCATAGCATGTGCAATGTAGCTCTGCTCCTGAACTCCATGGAAAAGGTGGGCCATTGGGCCTTTGGCAAAAATAGCTACATCCTCTATTCCATGTGTTTCTGATCCCAGCGGTGCTGCTGATTGCTGTCGGTAGTCATTATCACCTGATGATAACAACAGAACAAAATTTCCATCTTGATATTACATACATAACATGTTAGACATGATATATGGTATTTGTCGAAGTTCACAAAATAAAAGAATCAGATTCAAAACTCTTTTTTAGTGTTTTATGTGCATAGCATAATGTAAGGAGATGTTCCAAACTCAAGTGTGATAACCAGGGACTGACAGTTATGCCCACAAGATGGAGCTGAAATATCAAGACAAATTCTGTATAGGCCAACCATATTTGTAAGTGGTTATGAAAATCAAAATATTTCCACAGAACATACCTGTTATTGTTGCATTAATGTATGGTCTAGTGCCATTCACAATTGCATGTCCAGGGCCATTTCCATACAGAGCAGTTGTAAATTGCTTGTCGTCGTCGGCCAGTACACGTGACACACCTGAAGAGGATGCATGCATCATGTTTTATGTTGTTTTTTGTACCACTCATCGTCTATGCCACATCTATGTTATTGTACAGTAGTTTTCTTAAATGACAGAAGAAACAGGAATCTGAGGGAATGGCATTCTAATTTCATGAACAATTAATTAACTCCAAGTCTTAACCATCCTCTTTAGAGCTGTATATCATTGAAAGTGGCATGTTGAGCATATGGTCTTACAATAAGTCCCAGACTGGGACATAAAACAGTCAGGAATGTATGGCTGGGCTTGAAACATGGATCTGGTGTTTGAATTTGAGTATTGATGCACACTGTATGTGGTCATTGACATTGCAAATCATGCAAATTCTGTGAAGGTTTGAAATTGATCAAATTTGATTGATTGATTGATTGACAAATGAAGTTTACCTAAAACAGGATTTTCTCTTTCAGCATAGCCTCCAAAGGAGAAAACATGGGAATGGTCAGCCGTGACCACTGACAGGGTGTCCAGCTCACTGGTGAGCTCAGCTGCCCTGGCAATGGCATTGTCGAACTCCACAGCCTCCGTCAGTGCCTTCTTGGCCTTGCTGCCGTGATGACCATGGTCAATTCTCCCCCTTGAAGTAAGCAAAAGTTCTTATAAGTATTACATTAAAAGAATCTCATGCATTATTGTAAACACAGTCAGCTGTTTCAATGGCATGTTCTGTATCCAGAAGCATTCGCATAATGTACATTTGACTTATATGCATATTCATTATTTATTCACTTGCTCTTCTGTCTTTTTTGTACCACATATCAAATGGATTATAAGTGATGTCCTGCTTCTTTACAGTACAATGTAATGCTTTTAATTTTTAACTTATCTTCTACAAAGAGGTAGAATCCATTTGGGTTCTTGCTCAAGATTTGGATGGCTTTCTCTACCATCTCTGTGAGAGAAGGATCGGTGGCAGGGTTTCTTTCAATCTCATAGCGTGTGTCCTTTGGCTCAAAGAGTCCTAAGTTAGAAAAGGAATACTTGTGAATGGTGACTCTTGTAAACAGCTGTTGCGGTTGTTTCCAGTTTTGCTTAGTGAAAAAGTTCTCTTTTGCCAAATTTGAGAAAGTATTCTGACTTCTGACTGGATATGATATTCAAAAGCAGCTTGTAGAAAGACATTACCCATTAAGTAGTCAGTCTTATCCACATCCACTGCATCCAGTTGGGATTTGTTCCACACATATTGTGCATTCTTTGGGAAAAAAAAGAAATGTTACACATCTTTCCTCTTTAACTAAACTCCCAGAACAGAACATTTGATATTGCAATATAGTGAATGCACCTGCTTGTTTTTCAGCCATTCATTAATAAGATTGGTTTTGTCCAGGCGACTTCCGTTGACCGTTGGATACTCAGGGTCAATAGTTTCTTGAGGGAGCATGTATGCTCTACCCCCTCCCAGGATGACCTAGTCATAGAACAGCACCGGTAATTGTTTGTGGAGAATACACTCTATAGTGTGTTGCCTTTTTAATGAACCATTTGCTGATCTCTTCAACCGTGAAAGTGAGTATGCATCAAGCCTTACATTGATATCAGTGTTGTGCACCAGCTGGTAGGCGATGTCCCTGCAGTCACCTACTACTTTGTCAAGCGCTAATTCTTCATCACTGTACCAGCCTCTGTCAGCCGAGTGGCTGTAAGAGGCTGCAGGGGAGGCGTGCTGAACACGGGTGGTTGTTACAATGCCCACTGACTTTCCTGCAGCGAAGCACATATCACTTCATCAGTCAAACAAAACTTTGGGCAAAAGGCTGTCCTTTCAGTTTGCTCAACATGTGCCGCCAGTAGGTGCTCATTATAGCAGTACCTGCCATCCTGGCACGGTGAAGGACTGACTTGACTTCGTTGCCTTTGGTTGCGGTACAGTTGCCGCGGCGTACGGCTGCTGAGACACCCAGGGTGCCGTAGTTAGCCTTCACGCCACAGTGGTAGGCGGTGGCAGTGCCAGCACTGTCAGGCATTTGCTGGTCAACGTTGTAAGTCTGCATACAAATACATATGTGTAGACTTGATGACTTCACACATTTGTCTGATGTGGTTTAAATGGTCATTTAAATCATATCAGTGTTGTTTAAAGTGGTTAGTAATGTTAGAAGTGACATATTTTCTATGTCATCAGTACCTTGGACAAAGCCAGATAGGGGAAGGTGTCCATGGCTAGAGAAGTTTCCTCTCCTGTTTTCCCTGCCATCTGCCCTTTCAGAATTCTTGCTGCTGTCACAGTGGTGACTCCCATACCTTTTGGATGGATCAAATGAGTAGTAAGGGTTGCATAAGATTTTGAAGATCTCACGACTAAAGGTGAAGCAGTATTGTGTTTGTTGGGAACAACTGATGAACTGTCATCAAAATTTAAGTTGTTAATTGTCAGCAGATCTCAGAGATAAGATTAAAAGTACAAAACTAATTGCATTGTTGTATAAAATGTGTGCTTGTGGGCACACCCACACTTACACACGCCCACCCACACAGACACATACGCAAGCACACCCAAGGAAAGTATCTCATGTCACGTATTTTTGTTATAGTCAGGTTTTCATGTAGCGACTGTAAAAAGTGATAAAACAAGTTCTGTTTCTATGTTCTATTTCTAGTTCTGTTTGGGTCTCTGCTCTTCAGGCCTCTTGTGTTTAAAGTGGAAATGTGATGTAGCGTTTATGTAATGTTGGCTTATAATAATGGAATGACCACTGTCCAATTCTGAAAGAAGAGTCCTGTAACTTATCAACTTATAAAGTTATCAGTCTTTATGGACTACTGGGAAATAGTGTGGCTATTATCTATTACATGCGGTACTTGTGTAACATAGAACATCATAGGGATATGGTGCTTTTATAGCTTGATAAATTATTAGATTAAGCTTATAAGATTAAGCTATTACAAAAGCTGGAAGATAAATTTATCTAGACCTATTGTTCAGTGAGTTTATTAGGCACCCCTTCACACCTATACTTGATAGAGCATGTAATTGAAGGCTTTGTTCTCCATTTATCAGATGTTTTTTCCAAGATTCAGCATTACATTTTATTGTTGCATTGTTGCAGATATTAATCACAATAGGTCATATAATTGTTAGGCCTATCTGTTTTGTAATCATTCCAACATTATGGGGGGAAACACAAAGATTTTGATTGCGCAACAATTTAGTCACCTCCAATACCAAATTTTCTTCAAATGAATAAAGTAAATATCTGTCTTAATAAGAATTTTCACACAAAGCATGTAGTCTTTGGTTTTTCGCTGATAATATTCAAAATATTTCATAATCTTGCTCATTACAAACTGTAAATGACATGACATGACTTACCGTCTCCAAGGAAGAGGATGAGGTTATTGGCCTTGTGCAGATTAGGTTTTATCTCCAGCGCAGTTAATAAAGCTTCTTTGCCCTTTACATTCCAGAAGCGGGGGTCCTCCTCCTCAGCTGGAGAATGAACATGTTGAATTGTCTGTTACTTCCCCTGAGAGTGATCCCATTCACTGGTTCATCCCCATTTAAACCAGTGCTTGATTTATTTTCTTACTATGAGGAGCTATTTTCGTACATTTGCACTGAACACCTTTAAAGCATCTCCATCTCACACCTGTACTGTATATCTAAACTTGTTGTGAAGCATAAATGAATGGTTAACAAAGGCTTAGAGTTTGGCCACCTGACTGACGGTCCCAGTAGACAACATTGTAACTTCTGACTGAGATGGTTTTTAATTATTACTCTACATGTTTTACCATTTACTTAAGACACCTTCTTAAGAGTAGCTCTCCAAAGGGTTAAAGGAGATGTAAATAAATCCCTGAACAGTCACAAAAGGTATTAAACCTGTGAAGTCAGTGCATCTCTATGCAATCAAATTCAAACATCCTGCTCTGTCTGGTACAAAAAGATTCTTTCCCAAGTCAGAAAATATTTTTCTTCCCACAAATTTAGATGACGCTTTAAATGAGTGTTTGCACTGCACTCAAAGTGTGTAAGATGGTAAAGTATGTAACATCTGTCTCTAGGACTCTCAGATGAAAACATTTTGGAGACCCTTGAATTGTGTGAATATGGCGAAAGTAGATATGACTTTAAAGACAATTATTCTTAGTATTGCTATTGGTACTACAAACTGCGGACGCATTGTGTAATTGGGACGAGGCAGATGTGGTAGACCAGCAAGAGCACTACGTTTGATGGTGTTCATGTAGTGTCTGTTATATCACAGGTAATACAGTTGATTTTGTACAAAGTACAAAGTCTAAGCCTACATTAACAGGCATATAGAACAAACAAAGATTTCATGAAGTCATTCAAGTTTAAAACCAGGTTCACCTTATATTCCTGACTTAATGGCAACACAACAAATTTACTATACCAAGTTACAGCAGAGTCATGAAAAGTGAGTTCTTCCAGAAATTACACTTACGAGGAATGACAGATAGAGTCCAGTGAAAAGACAGGAGGAGAAATAGTCCGGCAATCAGTGGGGTATGTGTAGGAGCCATGGTGCTGTAGGATGGTGTGTTGCATTCGCAACATGCTAAGGACCTGCTGGCTTTAGGCTGAGCATTTATAGTGCTCTCTGTGGATCAAAGGGCACTCCTGTAAGCCTTACCTGGTTAGAAACGCCATCTGAATCACTTATTAAATAGGGACTCTATGCAAGATCTATGCACTTGGGGGTATTACTGTGTCTTTTTTGTACAAGACTGGTGGCTTGTTGCCAAATTCTGTAATGACAGTTAAAAAATATAAATGAATTCCATCTATTCTCTTCAACTTCTGGTCTAGCTCTGTTTTTAATCAGGGTGATTGTCTGTGTAGATAACCCTTGAGAAGCAGTATGTTTATCCATTTGGAGATCTGCTTTCTTTCTATTGTCTTTTCTATCTGCCATCATGTCTACCACTCTGTCGACCACTCTGTCTGTCTGTCTGTCTGTCTGAAGAGCAGTTGTAACAGACAGAAAAGAGACAGTAACCATTCTTTTAAACACAGACTGTTCTCTTGCTTTAAATATTACCTGGTAGGTGTAAAAAACAGTGTCAAGCTTAACATTTGTGGCTGCATATGAGCTGTGGTTAGTGGACAGTGTAATTATGTTGTGAAAATGTCAAACTCTCAGTGCTTTGGTCAAAGGTTCAGTTTTCATTGTACACAGTTAGATTACATGTTGGGTCTGGTGACTGTGGTGAAGAGTTCATGTCATATTGGCCCATGTCATAACATGGATTGTAGCCACTGAAAAAGAATCTGCCACTGACACAAGACTCCTTGGGACTCCTGTGAGATTTCTGAGATTGACAATGATACCGTCAGCTTATTTGATTTTGAACAGCACATTTGAAAGGCACTGTGCCAGCAGAGGTGTGAATAAGGATTGGCTCTATTACATGACCTTCTGCCTGATTTCTTAACGACTGAAAGTAGGATTTGTGAATAATATATAACTTTGATATAATAATAATAATATTATATAACTGCTTTATAGCAGTTCAGATTGCTTGATGTTTTCCCCAGCTGGACCAACATTGAGCAGAGGCTGTTAGCAGGTCAAGACTGGATAATGACCAAGACCTAAGCCTGAAATGATTAGGGTCTAAGGGGGGTGCTATTGTGCAACTGGGTAGAATGCAGTAATCGGAATCTGTTTTACTCATTCTGTCAGCTCATGTTACCTCATTCTGTAAAGAAATCACAAGATTTTGTTTGGCCCTAATACATGCTCAAGTCCTGATTTTTTTTCTTTACAATTTAGTGCTACAATTACTCAGCATTGCTCTGTGCTGACATTCACATTAAATATGTCCTTGATCTTGTTATACTATTGCATTGCTTCACAGTCATTCAAATCATGAATCTAATAATTCATGAACGTAATTATTTCAGTTTTAATGAACATAACTGTACTGTTAACAGTCCAGGAAATGAACTGTTTTAGAAAAAGAGCAAAAACTAGAATATTTTGGACTGATCTTACCAGATCAGTGCAGTTCACTGTCTGGCAGTGTTGCTGTTGGCATCACAAAACCACATTCTTTCCAAGGATATACATTGTCATGTCAGACTCCAAGATTTGATGTTATAACATGAAAAGAACATCTTGGACATTGGTTGTAGTTGGTTGGCTGGTAGTCAAGCCCATATAAAGTGGAAGTGGAAATAGCCTAGTTTTCCAGAATGTACTGCCAGAACTAACATCAAAATGTCAAGTCTGGCCTCGACCGATACCAGGCCCAATCCTAGGGGCAGAATCAGTGGTTGTGTTCCAAACTGGATAGTGCTACAATCAATCAGAGCGACGTCAACAAAACAGCAATTACATCCCTAATGACTTGAGTGCATTTACCTGCTCAACTTTCAAAGAAAAGCCCAAGTCTAACTCTTCCAAAATCAATGCCAATGGTGATTCAAAAGACCACTTCCTTTGCCACTTAGTTGATTTGCACCGTCGCAGCCGTGTCATCATTGTGCCAAGCCCGCCCAGCGTCTCTCTACAAAGATAGAGCATTGTGATTGGTCTTACCAAACCTTGGTAAGGCTAATGGTAGACCTACTGTGGCCCGTATAGTGTGTGATGTAGACATATCCACTGAGCAAAACTATTTACTACTGCTAGGGTGCATCTATTTTTCTAGGATAGCTAGAGCATAATGTCCAGAAGAAAACAGTTGAGTAATTTACCACTTATGTGACATTTTCATATTTTATTACAAAGTTTTATTAAAAATAATTATTTACGTCTTTGGTGCTAAATGCATACAAAATACTTTGATACATTATACAAAATACATTCATTTTATGACAAAAAATGTACATTGTGTTCAGTGAATTTCTGGTGTGCTGTGTCAGTAAACTGACTAGACCAAGGCTGCAATCCATCCTTAATTGACTGTAAAGTGCAGCTTTTACTCGCTGGCAAGCAACGCCCACGGAGGCAAAGGTGACTATACTTATAGTTGACGAACATGCTCAAAGACATTGTGAAAGTTAATGGGAAGAAAGTCCTTCTCATTGAGCAACAGTAACATATATTTCCTGTTTCACTTCATAAACCATACATTGAGGCTACAAATAACCAACCAGACAAAAATAAATCAGAGAGCACCACCAAAATGTTCATTTAGTTGGCTTGAGCTATTGAAAACTTTCCTTCTAAAGCAGAAATGAACTGTAATCATCTTGACAGGACACACAGTACCACCGTTAGAGAGAGCAATATTCCTGAGAGGGAGTTTGATTGACCCCCAGAACTTTGTGGAAGAGGGGGACAATCTGTGTAGGGCTCCAGGCAAGCAGCGTAGGCCATGGCATGGGCAACGTAGTTTTGTTCCTTTACTCCGTGGAAAAGGTGAGCCATGGGGCCTTTGGCGTATATGGCCACATCCTCCCCGCCGTGGGTCTCCGCATCCAGGGGCACTGCAGACTGCTGCATGTACTCCTCATCGACTAGGAGAGAGGGTGGGGGTTGAAGGAGAGAAAAGGGCTTAATAGTTTTGCTGGAGGCTCGTTCTGACTACACAACTTCACAAGTCACAAATAGTGCAACATACTGTTTAGTTGTGGTGTCTTGCTTTTTTGAGATTTTGATTATGATTAACATTGTTATGCAGGGGTGTAGTTGATGTTGGACGTGGGGGGTATTGACTGGAGTCCCCCTCACTTCTTGGATCTTGTGTTCAGACACTACAGCAACAGGGGTGGGCATATTACAGTATACAGTATGTGTGCATAGGGATATACATATAATCCCTGACTGGTGCGGGATATTTTCTTTCACCAAAATGTGTATCATAATAATATAAATGTCAACACTAGAAAAATGTTATCCTTCCTTTCAGTAGTGTGTGTGTGCTGTTGCTGATAAGGCATAATGAGGCGATGAGATAGATGCAGGTGAACTGCGGTTGGGGCTAATGCAAACAAACTATAATAATTAACCCGCTGCTGCACTATAAGCTTTTTTGGATTATTCCAGGTCAAAACACTACAAATTGTAACTGGATGGAGCTACTGTAGGAGGCAGGCTCTGTGGCTCCCTCAGCATCACAGAATTGACTACAGGGATTGTATTGACTAGAACGGGTGCCTTCTGTTGAGGGAAATAGTATTGTACATGTGCAGTAGATCCCTAACCTTGAGCCCTGACTCCTGTAAGGCTTGAAGCTGCTTCATGCCAGTTAGGTCTTTGAGGTTTCAGAGCATGAGGCTCAGGGGGCACTTGGATTTAGCCATAGTTCTACTTAAAAGCATACTGTATCAAGCAAGCCCGTGATTTTTTTTTTTTACCTACAGAGCTCCCCCTGCAGTTGCCTACAGTTATGTTGATATAGTATAAGAACAATATATAATGAGAACGATTTTGGATTTTTTTTAATCGGTTCACCTTTAAAAACCTGTTTGTTGCCTGGCTTACCTTTTTTACTAACTAACAAACAGCTTGGAAGCCTATACTGTAGGCTACAGAAGTTTTCACTTACAATAATCCACAGCTGTGACATTTCCTCTTGTCCCATTCACATGCACATATCCTGGGCCATTTGCATATAGGATACTTGTGTAAGGCAGCCTATCGTCAGCCCTCCTTGGTGCAAGACCTACAGAAAAGTCAAAGCACACCGAAGTGAAGGAAACCCACCTAAAGGTCCAATAAATGACAAAGCAGAATGATGGATGAGCAAAAGTAATGCTACCTTGGAGCACATTCCAAAAGAGCAGAGTGCATACCAAAAATTGGGTTGCCCCGAGGTGTGTTTCCTCCAAAGGTGAAGACATGGGAGTGGTCTGCTGTGACTACAGTGAGAGTCTCAGACTCCTTGGTGAGCTGGGATGCTCGGTGCACTGCTCTGTCAAACATCACCGTCTCTGTCAGTGCCAACTTTGCAACACCATCATGGTGCCCGTGATCGATTCTCCCGCTTGATTAGAGGGAACATAGGAGAGCATGATAAAAAGCCAATTGGAGCCTGAAAAGCATTGGATTCCCTTTAACTGTTACTCACACTACCTTGAAGAACAAGACATGTTACTTAAGTGAATGATTTAGATTTATTTAAGGGATAAATACTTATCTTCTACAAAGAGAAAAAAGCCTTTGGGGTTCTTGCTTAGGATTTGGATGGCCTTCTCTGTCATATCTACAATGGAGGGGTATCGTGTTCGATTGCGGAACACCTCAAACCTCATATCCTTTGCCTAGAAGAGACCTGATGGGAACCAAGAAGAAGGGAGGGAGGGTGTTTGTTGTGAAACATATCTGATTTCTCACTCTGTTTCCGTGGATATATCTTAAGGCTGTAGTCTGCTACAACCTCATTATTCAACCCAAGTAGCATTCCTCAGGTGAATGTATTATTATGGCAAGAGTGAAGGATCATCATTTTTATGGCTGTGTGGTTAATATTTAAACATTTCTGAAATGATCTGTTTACCCATGAGGCAGTCTGTGGTTTTCGCATCCACCGCATCAAACTGTTCCTTGTGCCAGACATACTGAGCATTCTTTCCCTGATACAAAAAATAAGGTTCATGAAGGTTCATGGGCTGCGTGTACCTCTGGAACTGGAGGAGAACATTGATATGAAAATTAACCATAAAAAAAGGATTTCTCTCAAGAAATATACCTTCCGGGCATTTAGCCATATGTTGATGAGGTTCTTCTTGTCTTTGCGATCGCCCTTCCGTGAAGATGATGTTGGGTACTCTGGGTCTGGAGTGCCTTTTGGAGACATGTACATGCGACCCCCGCCGAGAATCACCTACAATGACAAAGTTATAGTTAATTAGATTACCAGCTGTGGTATTTTGGTATAGTAGTCATTTTTTCTGAAAACATGAAGGGAAAAAAGCCACGAGGAAGCTGAAGGAACAGCTTAGATTTGAATGAAAGCACTGTTTTGCTGGAGATTTGTATGATGTACAGTTTTCTGGTTTGGCACAGCTTGTGTTGCCTAGAGACATACTGGCCTAAGCAAAAGCAGTGTAATTTGGAGATGCCGCTGTGCATGGCTTTATCCACATCGAAGCATACTTGAGGTTTTAACAGTTACAGAGAACAGGTTTTGGCAGACTATTGCAGACATGTAACCAAGTGCCAACTAAATGCACAGTTTAAGAAGCTATAAAGATTAAGCTAGGCACAGTAGACTACTGAAAAGAAATCTGATGAGGTCTGATAAATAAACATAGGTAAGCATTGTGGAGCCAGAAACAAGCTTATATCTGGGATGGCATCTTGAATGTCCATAAACAACTGGAATGGAGCCTGCTTTATCTACTGACTTGTCCTCTCCCTGGCTACTGCCCAAATAACCTAGTCTACATAAATAAAATCAACACAGGTTTCACGCGACACTGATGATGTCATGGAACTTAGAATGCTAGGAACACAGACTTCAAAGTTGCAGACTTAGAGAAAATGCCAGCAAATCATGATTCATTTAACTCATTGAAGGTATGCAAAATCAGAAATCAGTTCTTAGAACCTCCGAAGATGGCTTGTTTACTTTGCAAATGAACTGCAATGTGCAGTTTAGCTTGCAATTTGTCCAGTTTTTTGTCATTGAAGTGTTTTACTTTGCCAATACTTCACTGTCTGCTGGGTGATTGAGAGTATTTATGTAATGCAAACAGGAATATTCCCATATTATGCATGTGTAATCTCTGTTTTTGGGATACTGCTTTAGCCATAATATTGCCCTGGGGATCTGGTAAAATGTAGACTTACTCGTGGAGAACCAGACTGTTACTATGCCTAGGGATCATATCGTGCACAGTATACATTTGATCCATTCACAGCTGTGAGCGTGTACACGGAAGTATACCCTCAACTTCATAGGATAACCTTCAGTCAGTAATAAACAACACAGGGTGGAGACCTCAGTGCTGAAAGAAGATGATAGTCTTCCACAGATATAGATAGATAGATAGATAGATAAAATCAATCAAACTAGTGATTCACTACAATACAGTTCCCACAGATAACTGTGACACATTTCTTACATCAATATCTGTGTTGGTGACCAGCTGTGTGGCAATGTCTATGCAGCCCTGCCGACGAGCACTAGAGGGCAGATCTGCGTCGCTGTACCAGCTGCGGCTCACGGAGTGTGCGTAGGCGGCGGCAGGGGAGGCGTGTTGGACACGGGTGGTGGTCACAATACCCACAGACTTCCCTGAAACACACACACAGACACAGGGCATACAGTACATGGAGCATTACTAAACATACATACAGAACATATGGGGAGAGAGCCACACACACGTGGACACACACAGTTTTATGGCTCCCAGGGGCCACACATATGCACAGACACACCACAGACACAGAGGCAAACACTCAGTTCATTCATTGCCTGCCAAAAGGGAAGCTATTAGAAACGAGCAATATGGGGCTCTTTTAATGTGGCAGGGCTCCAGCCATAGGCAGCAGAAGTTACACATGTTGACTGTTAAAGGCCTTGTTTTGTACGTAAACTTTAACACACATCAGTCATTACAGTGACTGACCAAGTAGTTATCATGATAACACCAGGGAGCTACTAGTGAAGAATTTTGTGTTAAGAAGAGATAAGTTTTATCACTGTCTCGGAAAAATTGACATTCTTTGGTCAACATACTGTAGCACTTTATCACATTCTGAACCTTACTGCATGACCTTTGATTTGTGTCTGCTGACTTAAAGAGGAAATACTGTATATATTGCCTGCATCACATGGGCCCCACAAGTACTTTACACTAAAATGATGCAACAGTCACATACATGCAGCGAGCTTGTATTTATGTGTATACAGTGCATACAGTAACACATACACAGTACATACTGTATGTGTACTTTAAAGGAGAAGTTCGGTGTGAATCAATCCATAGCTCTGTTGTTCAACGTCACTGAATGCTGTTCATAGGAAAAAGAGCGAAAAAATTTGATACAACACAGACCGAATAATGAACCGGGCAACTAACACTAAGTGAATGGGGCATAGTGTCTTACTTTCAGTTTCATTTCGCTATG
>JAUCNH010000002.1:3827156-3840072 GCA_032353275.1 Sardinella hualiensis | reverse complement strand
GGCAGATTTTTTACCTGGCCATAAAAGCCATGAAAAGTACATTTCAGTGTGTTTCGATATGAATGAAAGTAAAACAGTCTATATTCTGAAAGAAGTTATGGCTCTTTAACCTAGTGCTTAGCTACTCAGACTTAAAACTGAGTTTGCACCTGCTCTGCACAAGCCCACACAGACTACTGTATTTCTCTGTCGTTTTGACTGACAGATATTACTGATAGCCAACCCATAGCTAAATCCAATCAAGGGTGCTCAGACTACAATGACCACAATGAAATGTGTGGGTTGGTGACGTCACCAGGCTAGCCAAAATGAACTCCTCTTTACGTTTACTCGCTAGTGAAAGGCCTAAGAGTGGATCCTCCAAAGGACCAGTAAATGGCTTATTTTAGAATGAGGTAAGGACAGCTGAAATTGGGTTCTGAGTGACAGAGTACTGAAGCCTAGGGCCCGGGGCTACATTTGGGTTTTTCTGGTCTGAGAGCAAGCGCTAGACCACACCAGTCCCCGTGGGCTGGTCTACTGTTTTAAAAATCAATCGCAGAAGCCTCCAAGGAAAGCAACCATACACCAATGTGATGACAAATGATGGCCATAATTTGGGAAAGCCCCTCCCTAAAATAATGGTAGCCCCCTTGTCTTGTAAAACGAAGAGCTCCAAAGTTTATTGCTACCCGCTTGCCCGGTCATTGAAAGGTTTCCCTTCCGCTCTATGAGTATTTTTTTTTTTTTTTTTGGCAAACCAACCCCTTCTTTTCCTTTTCTCTCAAATGTGGCAGTTAGACCCTGAGTGGATCTGCATTCTCAGGACACACTAGTGGTGAATCATGGAACATATGAAAATGATAATGACCCTGACAAACAGACCAGGCTACTTTGAGTCATCTCAGATTAATTACTTTCTCATCAATGGTAAATCATATATGAGAAAGTGTGAGAATTTAGATGAGTTATGATAAGAGCAATATTAAAGAGACTTCATATGTTTGATGTCTGTCTGTGAAACCAATTAATGGCCTTCCATAAAACATTTATGTCCATGTCAGGACTCAGTAAATCATCAAACATTTTGGCGAAGTTGTTAGAGGCAGAAATCAGCACTTTCTAATGAAATTCCACAATCATTTACACATCACTGTTTATTTTAAGTATTTGCACAAAGAAGTTTCTAAATCAATCAGTGTTGGCACTGGCAACCTGTTCCCTGTCATTACTGAGCAATGATAAATTAAAAAGATAATCTTCAAAAAAATAAAACTGAGATTTTGATGTACTTTGATGACTATCTCACTACTTTGCCAAAAGAAGCCACATTGCCTTAAGGTCTTCTTTTAAAAATGTGTTTTCACCGGTCTGGTAGGTTTTCCCAGGAAAGTTTATAAAATACAAATTCTAAGTCTAAATGACTCCCAAAGTGTAACTGAGGACATGGCTGAATGTTTTAGATGAGTAAGGAGAAAAATCCCTTTGAAAGTTTCTGTTTACATTTTCATATTGATAAGGAACATGAATTAAGTGGTTGCAACCACAGTAATTATGTAGGGGAAAAAAGTGAGTGTGATGAAAATTGTTTTCAATATCAGATGAGAAGCCATTGATGTGGTACAAGTCTCATGCCCATCCTACACTCTACATTTCAACACTTAAATGTCTTTCACCCGCAAGAGGAGTCTCCTTCTTGAGGGCTTAAAAAAAAGCACTGGCACGGCCCATGTTCAACCTGCCTATTTATACTTTGACATAAAGGACAAATAAATAAACACTTCATTGGCTATATGTGACTTCTTTGCTGATTTTCTGAGGTCCCTATTCTACTTACTAATGCCTAGATCAACGGTTAATTACTAAAAGCTGAAAATGCTTCAGATGGGATAAGCGGAAATAACGATGGAAAAAAATCAAACAGGCCCACACCCTTGTGCATAATGCTTCAAACGCAGCCTTTATAGGCATTACAAGACATTAATTTGATTCCCCTGCACAATCCGGAACAATCAGCTCGGGTTCGTTTTGGAGGACAACTGGCAAAGCTCTCAAAGTGGAAAAGTTAGTTTACATGGCAACTGCAGGTCTGGGGCGTAACAACAACAAGTGCCGCTGCCACCAAGTCTGCAGTTGGGCTGAAAGAATCTAGGTAAATAACTCAAATGGCAACAAACACCTGCACAAGTGCCCATCCTCTGCCACCATTCGGAGGCAAAGGTCAACCTCACGTACAAAAATGAAACGCCTGACTCACAATGGCAGAATGATCTGAAGGCCACAGACGCATTGAGGAGGACAAGACCTGATGGAAACAAGTTCCTCATCATGAGTCGCCATGGTGACTTTAACTGCTTTTCCATGGGAACGCTCCGATAGTCCAGCAACGGCACACGAGCCAAGAGATGCCGGTTTTGAACCGCCGCCCGGACCAACCAACATTAAATGGGTGATCCCAGCACAGTGGTTAGCCTCCAGATGCTTCAGTCCTTCCTACTGTAAAATTTGGGTTAAAGCAGCAAAGCCTCGACATTGCTTCACTCATTCAGACTCTGAAGTAAAGTACAAACTGCATGTCCTATGAAATGCATAGTCTAACCTGTGCTCACTCAGCACAAAGCAAAGAAATCCTGACCAATGGACTATACATAACCACAGAATAACTCCTTCTGAAACCTCTGGGGGGGAAAAAATGGTGGTGCACAGCAACTGCGCTGTGTGGAATTATTTTGTCATTTTAACAATCAAGAAAATCCCTCTAATTAGCAATGTCAAGGGATGTTACTGCTATAAAGTGGGAGGATTAAGCAGTGTGCTATACAAAAGAAAAGGCTATGAGCATTCAGGGCTCGTAGTCAAGCGTCAAGTACGAAATAGCATGATGTATATACTGTATAATGGGTGTTTGTGTATATATAAAAAAAGAATATATCATGATATATTCCAGACAGGCTGAAAGCAGACACAACACACATATTAAATTAGACGTGCCTGCATGGTGAAACATGATTTTTGCTCATTGTGTTCCTCTTGCAAAATGATGACACCTGTAATGGCAATGCCCCAATAAATGGCCTTGTTTGTGCTGTCGACTTCTTTGAGGTTTTCTGTATGCTTTGGTTAACAAACCAAAGGCAGACCACATTCCACCCTTGACTGGCACTGAACTCATTGGCTCCAGTTTTTCAAATTGCAAAATTGAATATTTGTTAAATATTTGTACAAACACAACAGCTGCGTGTTTCTTTCACTCTAATGCTGTTCAAGCCCTGTGTGGCCTGCTGCTGAACATGTCAACAGCAAAACGCAATTCTTCGCCACTTGACGCAAAAGACTTGCCCTGGATATCGGGCATATGTCATAAAAATGAGACGTTTCTTTGAAAGCTCACCAGGGCAGCCTGTCTGCGCGTAAAAGCCCCCCTGCTCCTCGGATCCCGTGACGGGACTGCAAGCAGCCGTGGCGTGCAAAACGCCTCTGTAGTGCGGTACTGACATGGCCAGGATTTCAGACCAAACTGTATCAGTCTGATGTAATCTACTGCTTTCTACATCAAACATAAAATGGCTTGTGAGCCTATTTCTTTTGCTTATTCACACATGTTTAATTTTTTGCCATATAAGCAAAACTGAGGTTGAACAGATGGACCATATCTTTTTACCAAAAAAAAAATTAAAAAAAATTGCAAAGGTACTTATGTGATCATGCCTTGAAATGTCACGCAAAGTGTTCTTCTCCACCTCACCAAAGTACAACAAAGAAATTAAAATATTAAAGATCACATCCACCCATTCCACAGTACAACTCTATGCATAATGTTGGAGTAAAATGCACAATATTATGGCAAGTACATCTTCTGAACTAATGATGGAAACACTGATTGTGCAATGGTCTTGCACCGTTGGAACTGTCAGAATTTCAGTGCCTTCCTAATGTAACAGTTGTGGAATATCAGAAGTAATCTATTAAAAGGAGACTTCTGCTGACATGTTTAAACACATTAACACACTGCTCAATACACAACTTTATTTTACCCAAGCCTCTTCTACTCTTCTCATTTTCAAAACAGAGCATGGTTACAGCCTATCCATTTATTATTGCCACTACAGTCAAAAGACTTCCTTTTGGCACAACATACGTGACCTACAAGTTTATGGCACTCCGTTCCTTCACTCGGCTCTCATAATCCTCTTCCCAGCATCACACCAATGTCACAGAAATGAGAGCATCTTATGTCATGCAAATCAAAATCAGATGCCACCGAAATAATTTACTAAAATTACTAGGCCCACCAAGTAAATTCAAGGGGTAAATTACTGGCTTTACACAAACAGCTGACACCATGAGCTGTGGTCTGGCAGCCAAAGTGTCATTTTATCCTGACAACACAAACAGACCATGTTCCATAGCAATAAAGATGTTTGTTTAAGTCACAGAAGAAATAATCACTGCACTGATAAATGATATCCTTTTTAACAGTTTCAGCTGCTAAATGAAATCATGGTGACGCATGTAATGGCCTGTTGGAAGGGTGCTAGGCTGCTCCTACAATTACCACTCTGATCCGTCTGGTCTCCATTTGTTGAGAACTGGATACCACGTTCTCATCCCGGGACCGACTGTGTGATGTGGAAGGTGTGTGTCTGCCATTGCTAGCATCACATCTGCCTCTGAAGTCATCCCTGTCAAAAGCGAGTGGCCAAAGAACCTAGCAGCGTCACAACATAGGTCACAGTAACTCTACTCTTGGGAATGGTCATTTGATTAATATGGCCTGACTAATTATCACTGATTAGATGTAACTGGAGGACTCCTGTTCGTTTTACAATAGCTGCCACTGCACTAATGACAATGAACTGAAATGCCTGTGCAGAGGCGTGAAGCCCAATCACATTCATCAAAACTCATCCAATGGAGGCACAAACCACAAAGACCTTCTGTCATCCAGCGGACCTACAGTAGTATGGTGTCTCTCAACTCCATACTTGCATCCAGAGGTTGAAAGACGACATTTGCTATTGTAGCCTTTTTTCGGGTGTCAAATGTTATGTCAAACAGAGCATCTCTGTTGTTTTGAGTATTTGCTACAAGTATGGCATGTGGTCTGGGGTCTGGCTTCGATGTGATTAAGACGTGCCACTCCACATGCAGTGGGAAGCTGCAAACTATGTCTCACTATGAGCCGTCAGAGGTCAAAGAGGGCTTTTTCTTTACCCAAGACTATAGTATGGCCTGTAGCTCTTCAGATAAAATAAGACAAGGCAATTTTACTTGAGAAACTCATCACAGAATTTAGATTGATTTTTACAAGACATCCTATTCCTTTTTGGATTGCACAGGTCTCCTTGCTCTGTTCTTGAAGTGCATGTTGCTGTGGGAAAGGAACAGGACCCTGCTTCACAAGAGTGAGAGTGCTCTGGATTTTGAGGAACGGCTGGTTTCTTACGTCACTCTTTAAAAGTAGTCTGAGCTCAGACATTGCAGCAAACATTTTTATTGGTCCACTGACCTTGTGAATGAAAGCATATGCAAGAGCGGGTGTGAAGATATTCAGACTTGTGAACTGTACCTGTTACACAATATATCTCTGTGGGGATCTATATGCTTCTGTTTGAATGATTTAATTACGAACCTAAAGACTAAATTAGATAGAAACTTATGAAATAATTGAGCATAAGCTTCAGAATCAAAAACAGCATGTACCTCTTCCCCTCTTTTCAATTCACAAATTAAAATCAAATTAGTCTCAGATTAGCTACTTAAGCTTAGAGTAATTGTTCTAAGGTAGCAATATGACATGGGAGCATGGTCTATGGTTTGATTGAATTGTTAATTTTATTCCATCATCTGACCCGTTATATTTAAGATCACAGATAGTAGGCTACAACACTTTAGCGAGTGTAGAGCACAGACGGCACAACAACATGTTTGCCAGTTCACGAGCTGTCATTCCTTCCATTAGAATCTTAACAAATACCACTTGGTTATATGGTTATGGAAACACAATAAGACACGCATAACTGCATGTTTTTAAACAAGGACGAGCTCTTTCTCATCTGTGCATCTCCAGGCACAGAACTATGTTTAGAAATGTTCCAGCTCTGGCTTTTCCATCTTCCATATTTTGTTGGGTTTTTATAATGTAGCTGTCCTAAAAGACCATGTACAGTACTGTATGGTGGGCAAAGTGACTTCATGATCCCTCCTTGCAGAGGCAACAGGGTGAAAAGATCCCTTTGCCAATCTCACTTCTAACGAGGAGTGGGTGAGAGGATGGGCCTCGAGATGGCTGTGTTTATTAGGCCAGAGAGCAGGATCTCCCCACCCAGCCAGCGTCACACTGGAGGAAGTCTGATGACCTCTTACATCAATATCCCCTCCTCATGCCACTAGACCCAGGGTCCATGGCAGACTCAACGGTCCCCACATGCGAAAGCCTTCAGCGCTGCACTTTGCAAAATGCATTAAAAAAAAAAAAAGAAAAAAAAAACCCAACATAATAAAACCGTTATTTATAGGACTGTAACAGGCTTGTAGTTTGTCTTGAGCTAACCCCAGTGGAGAAACAGAGACACTCAATCCTGGCTGAGACTCACACCAAGGGGGAAGTGCATTACACTGAGCAGGCATGGGGCTCCACCACCGGCCACATTCACACAGCTTCCCTAATGTTAACCAGTAGGTTTCTATAGTTTTTTTCCGCCACATGAAAGCTGAAAAACGTATTAAAAATTAGGCATATAACATTTTGTGGCCAGGGCTTAAAAAATGCTCTAAATATTCGTCATGATGTCATTGGGAAAAAATTGGTAACATCGTTAAACGTACGACAAGAGCAGAAAAAAAAACTTGTAACACCACACTTGTGGCAATGCAAAAAAGTGTCCCCTGCTTGTTAAAAATTAAAATAAAAAATTAAGAGGAAAAAAAAATTCTTATACTGAAAAGTATGACGTGAGGTGTGTTGAACAAGTTCAGAAAGCAATATCTACCACTGAGTAAGGCCAAAGGAAACTGACAAAGTAGTCTCTTTCCTGAGAACCAGTGTCCTTAGCCTGCTCTCACACTATTCTAAGGGGGTGAGTGGGATTTTCCAGCTTAGGACACAGGAACTAGGTAGCACTGCCTGGAAGGTTCTTTACTATATGTAATGTAGTGGTGACAAATTATGACTTACAATGCAGTAGTACCACATAAGATATTTTGAGAGAAAAAACTATCTATGATATGATGGGTACCTTCAGGTAATAAAAGTCCTTTTATAATTAGATGTAATTATATGTTGCCATTAGATATTTGAATTTGAATGTCACTATGTGATAATGGATTTATCATCATTCCAATATATTTTGTGTATTTAAAATTAATTTCCTATGCCACAACATGGACACAGTCTTTACACATGATGGCAATACCAATGCCTTCTCTTTTTCAATAAAACATATTCATGTGAACCTTAATTCAAACAGCATGTGTACCTATTCAATTATTTTTTCATTTACTTTGAAAACATAAGAGGTAGGAATGAGCATGAGGTGGCATTTGAGGGTGATAAGTCTTCTCAAGTCCGCCTGCTGATGCATCTATCTCAGCTGCATCTGTGTGGCCATACTGTAGGTACTGTATGTGAGATTGCATGCAACTCATTGGCATGCTTTTAGCTTAAAAAACGATGTCTGCATGTTTCCACCTACCCTGTTGTGGAGAAGAGTGGACACTCAATGACACTCTCCTAATCTAAGGAGGAATTGAGAACAGCTACTAAAACACCTCCTAAAACGGAATCAAACCCCTCGTTGATCAACTTCCCTCAAACTTATTTGTTTTTGAGGATTTTAATGTTTCCACACAGAATTTATTTGGAATGGTCAAATTTGACAAATTAACAAGTTGGATGGAAACAGGCTTATTGGTCACGTGGACTATTGGTATTAAAATTAGGAAGAAAGTGGAGCACAATGTGTTAAACAAACAACGCACATAAACAGTACGATCAAAACAGCCTAGGGTGAGATAGAAGAGTTGTGCTTGATTTTTTGTGGGTTTTAATTACATTTAAGTCAGCCAAAAAACGCTAACTTGGCCATACAAAAACAGACGGATGATTGAAAAAGTTGCTTCGAAGGTGAACAGTATTGCCAAAGAGCTTGCAGATAAGATGAAGTAATTGAACATCAAAATAGTTTTGCATTATCATGTCATGCTTTAAAGTGGCTGGCCACATACTGTACTAAACAGTAGCCTATGAGTCGTAGGAGCATGAGTAGAAGGGTTACGGAAAGATGCAACCAGCATCTTTGTCTGCTTTTAACAAAATGAAAAACTCACTCCACACGGGCACATGCCTCTCTGCCCAATCTAAGTCCCATTGAAAATGTGTTGTTGTGATGCATGTGCCAATGGCATTCACAGAGATCCTGATTAATACTAATAAAATATAGAACAGGGTCTTACCAGTAGGTCCATTCAAGGCGTGCAATAAGGTGGCTGCCACAAACCCCTTTGGAAAGTGTCTTTTGCATTTCCTAGGAAAAAAACATCACTGTGATGAGATCAGTGGCTTTATTCAAAGGTCAAACATTCCATAAGGCACACTTACACAGTTGTGAGCAAACAGTAGGGTTTCTTTTTTTCATTTAAGAACATTCCCTGCCTAGGGATTTATTATTTCCCTTTTGCTGTGAACCGTTAAACCCTTTGTGGTCAGTGATTTTATAAAAAGTGATTTTTAGAAAGTCATATTCAGCATGTTTGGCACACAGAGTGCAATGTGGTTCTGTGAAACAACAATTATTAAGACTGTGGCCAATAAATTCACACACATTTAACTGATGGACAGTTTTGTTAAAGACACACCTCACTCAGGAATATAATAATCATTCTATTTCAGGACAGGGTCTGACAAGTTGTTCAAGCTGACAAGTGTATTGTACGTTTTGTTTTTTTGTTTTTTTTTCCTGCCAAGGTGCCTAATAGAGTGCTCCTTAGAGTAGAAGTGGAAGGTGCTATCTTATATACTGACAGTATAATGCACTTGTTTAGTCATTCATTGAATAGCCTACCTTTTTTAGCTGTCTGTTCTATGTGCAGTCAAAACTTTTGTGGCCCTGGGAAACAAAGTGTCTTGAACCGAGCCATAAACTTCCAGACGATCAACAATGTTTCCTTAGCAGCAGGGAAGGGATGACTGCCTTTGACTGACTTTTGACCTCGGTTGTCAATTCTGCCAGGTTCAAGGACTTCACCTTTAACGTAAAGCAGCATAAATGAGCTAAGTGGCTAATTTGGGTTGCTTTAGTAGCCTAAACTTATCTCCACACCTCTGCACTTCCATCTGCATTGCCATTACTACTAAGCAATGCCTACAGATTCATGGAGAATCTTAAGCCCTCTCCAGTGACCAACACATGTCAGTTTTCTTTTGCTGGACATCAACCACATTTGCCTGAACTTTGACCTTTGGACAAGAGTACAAACAAGGCAGACCATGTAATGCACCACACACCCAGATTTTTTCTGCCCATAGCCATGTTGTGAACACTCTTTCAGGTTCTCCCCTCAATAAGTCATAGTCTGGCAGCATTGTGGGTATTCTGGCATCAGACCTCATTGCCAAGGGCCACCTCCACCATCTCCATCACCACTACGTACCTACCTCAAAAGGGGCTAGGGCCACTGTCACAAATCATCAACATCCACACTCCGACCCCGTCTGAATCGCACAGATTGGTCTCCATCCAAAAAGCCACATATTGTTTGGGTCACTTTTTGTAATTGGCAGCATCTTTTTCCCTTTCACTGTCAGGGTATAAGGTGTCAGATGTACAGTACTCCATCAATGCCACAATCACAGCCTAGTATGCCCAGGATTAAGGAAGGAGTTGATTCGCCCAAGACCAAGAATATAATAGCCTAGGATTATGCGTATATAAATTTAAAAAAAAATGGATCAGTACTTCTACAATGTATAGGTCTGATTTTATGTAAAGTGGCGATAGGCATACCATAGCAGATTAAAAAAGCCAGCCAACAAAATCAATTAAGTTGAAGTTCAACCATCAACAAACAACATACTGTAGGTACAAAGTGAAGTCAAATCAGATTTTGACCACTGCATCACCTAAGGTTCAGCGGGTCCTAAACGTTTCTGCATAGCTTACACTGCCACTCTGTGTCTCAAAGCAGAAGGTGCTTCTTACACAGGCGTCTTTACTTTTGGGGACAGAGTCTCACCAATAGAAACTACTGCTATGCAGTCTCATCATATCTTTCATGACATAGTATGTGGCGGGAAATGGTAATGAACTAGCGAAGGAGAGGCGCGTTACATTTTGGAGTAACCACGCGGATGTCGCGTGCAATTAGAACAGAGACGGACGATTTAAAGTGAACACGTTTTCAGAGATGAGAGATTTAATACATCAGTTGAAAAAAGCATGAAGCATAGTTTTATGTTTACCGAGACCTACCCTGTGGTTAATTTCTATTTTGCAATGCCTTCAATAAAAAAACTACAAATCATTTCACATACCTGCGTATTAATCACTGGAAATCAACAATGTGTTACTATGCTCTTACCAAATCACCTATCACAACAAAAAGTACCACAGGGGATTTTCTATTGATGTCAGACATTTTCAAATGCACGTATGCCATGTAGGCTTAAATGTATTTTTCCCTATCAGACTGAGTATTGTTATATCCCAATAAAATTAAAAGGACGATTTGCCTAAAAGAGATAACCACGTGGGTTAACATCCCAAGGACTACAAGACTGTGGTTAAAGACCAATAATCATTTTGATTCCTCACTTCTATCAAACATAAATTTGGTTAGTTCATCAGTTTTGATTGTGGCTTTGCGCAGTATCCTCTTTAGAGATGGTGGTGATTTGAGTGTCATGATTGTTTCATCTTATTTTGTGAGGCCAATTAGATAGATATTAGCACCATGCTACGTTTCCAGATATTAAAATGGACCGCTTTTATTGTTTACCTACAATACATGCACGTCTCAAGCTGTTTCTGAAGCATGTTCGCATCCTGTAAACACTTCTCTTTTAAGATTAACATCGTTCTTCAATAAAGAAGGAATACAGATATAATGATCGGTGTCATTGATTTTAATAATTAGAAATAATATGGAATGACGCGACTGGCTTTTACGCAGGTAGTTTGAAAAAATTGGCAAGTTTCGGAAGGGAGGAGGACGGTGTGACATCACAGGACGTGACTATAAAAACTCTGAGCTCTATCGTTTAGAGTTAGAAAAGCACTTGAGAATCTTGGGAGTATAGACATAGGCAGGAGAAGCCAAGAGCCAGTTGCTTGCGCACCTTATTTACAACGGGACCAGCAGCATACAAACTATGAGAATGAACATCTCGTATCTTTTTGTCTGTGGACTATTGGTGGCTCTGCTTTCAGTCAGCACAGAGGCCAAACCTTTAACGCCGGCACAACAGAAGGTGAGAAAACTTGTTGTATCTTAGTGCGCCGCGCTCCTTGCCCAGGATATCATTTAAGCGCCCATTGAGAAGGCTTTCGTACCAACAGAGGGGCTCCACTGATGCGCTCTGTAGTATTGAGGTGTCGGATTTGCGCTCGATACATGCTACCGGCTCTGCTTTCGTGACACAGACGGTGCTGGAAATACTTCTGTGTATATCTGAGTTTTCTATGTCAATGAAATGTTTATTGGATTGGATAGGTGTTGGTGATACCCAATTGGGTATATCTTTACATGCTTTTATTGTGCCAAAATTGCTGTCCAAAAGTGCAGACGGCAAATAGAATGAATGTACAGAATTTGCGCATCAATATCATACACGCATTATTAAGGCTCAAGAAATGACAAGTGGTTGCCTCTGGCCTCTAACGTTTATCCAAAACATAACCTACTTCAAGACTATGGCCATCCGTGTAGGCCAAACACACCTCAAATATTTTTAAACCGCGCAGTAGCCTATGCCATTCGCGGGACAAGGTATGGCGAGGGCGCAGTGCCCAACTGGTTCAAAACGCAAAGGCAGCTACCTGACAGTGGATTATGGCATAGCCTACACCAAATTGGCTTCAAGTATCTAAATCGACAGCAATTCACTTTACCTGACTTTTCATTAATTTGGCAGATACCGATTCTCCAATCTGACCAGATTGCTCTATCCTCGTTGGTCTGTAAACTCAATACGCGAATTAGCATATGTAGTCTAATGTTTATTGAACCACATGGGAAGGTATTTTTCGAGCAGTGTGTGTGTTCTTTTATTGCATTCATTAGGCCACTATCGTGTTAGTTTATCACGAGAGAGTCAACTGTTTGTTTTGAGATACGGCTATTTGTAGCCAGTTACGGTAGCACAAAGCAAGGTTGCAACAAACCAATTTAGTTTATTTTTCAACCTCAAATATCTGAATATATTTTCCAATGCCTTCTATTGACAAGTCTGGTCTCAGCATTTCGGACCGCTACTGGTCACAATTAAAAATCAGAAACATTTAACTCAAGACAAATCTATGGCACGACTGAGTGGCGACTGAGTCTTATTCTGAATATTTATCTTTTTACAGTCTCTACGATCTTTGCTGGGAGAAGAACTATCGGACTTCCTTGCGTCTGGCGAGAGGGAGCGCAGATTGGAAAACATACGCGCCAGAATTCGGCTACTGCGGGACCTCCGTCTGGACACCCGTGCCAAAGGCATGCGCTTCATGAGCGATCAGCCCAGCATGCGAAAGCTCAAACCAGGAACCAAGAAGGCAGGATCCATGACAAAAAGCGGTTGCTTTGGACACAAGCTGGACAGAATAGGATCCAAGAGCGGCATGGGCTGTTCCAAATAATAATCGGAATATATTGGTAAGTCTATTTCTATTAAAGACATCCACTTGGTAGTAGCAAATGCATGATTTGATGAAGTGATCATTTGATCATTTTC
>JAUCNH010000002.1:3731589-3745045 GCA_032353275.1 Sardinella hualiensis | reverse complement strand
GTGTGTGTGTGTGTGTGTGTGTGTGTGTGTGTGTGTGTGTGTGTGTGTGTGTGTGTGTGTGTGTGTGTGTGTTTGTCTATGTGTGTGTAACAATTCATAGTGATTTAGTGTTTTAGGATTACGTAATCTCACCGGGAGTAGGCCTACTTTTAAAGAAGTGCACTTGAGGTGAGTGCTCATGCAGGGGACGTTCAGCCCTACCAACACACCAAACCTCACACAGGCCGACCGCTGCACTTTTTCCTGATGAACCTGAGAAGACTATAAGAGAGGAAGCCTGCAGGGTTCTGACTGAAATATGATGGATTTTCTGCCCATCAACACCATGGAGAAGGCCATAATTCACACACACACACACACACACACACTCACACACACACACACACAGGCAAACATCAAAAAGTGAGCATCCATTATGTCACATTAATACACATCTCACCAAGCCATTTCCACTCAGTCTTGGATTCACCATGATAAAAGTGCACTGGTAGAAAAGAAAAGAAAAAAAGAAAAGAAAAAAAAAACCTCTTTGTTTTTGTCATGCCTGCAAAGCACGCTCCCTCTTGCCCATACCTTCCTCGTGCTTAATCCTCTTTTATCAGTGGCAGCACACGTCTCAGGTTACTGGCAGGCACAACCTCAGGAGCGGAGCAGGCATAAGCTGGCCCCCTACAGCACAGCCCCTCTTTGTGTGTGTGTGTGTGTGTGTGTGTGTCTCTCTCTACTGCTCCTCCTCTGTCTCTCCCTGGTGACTAGCCTTTCTCCCTGTCTCTCTCTGAGTCCTTCTCTCTCTCTCTCATACTGTGATTTTCACCCCTCTCTCTCTCTCTCTCTCTCCCTCTCCCTCTTGGGCTTGTTGCCTTCACACTCTCCCTCTCTGCAGTGCATCTGATCTTAAGGGGGCCAAGCGTGATAACCTGCCACAGCAGTGCACTGCACGGTCCCTCCCTCCCTCTGCTGAGGTCCTCTCCTCCTCCTCTCTCTCTCTTTTTATCGCTCCTTCTCTCTCTCTCTTTTCAAACCCATTCTGGCCAAGGGGACCCTGCCCACTTCCCCTACCTGAACAAACTGGTGCCCACCCCTTCCCTCCCCATCCACGACTGCTGCTACCACACCTTCCCTCCACTCCAGTGGAGAGCTGGGTGAGCTCCGCCCCTCTCCTCTAATGTTCACGCCCACCCTGAGAGCTGGATCGGTCCAATAACTCGTGCCTACGTGCCAAGCTCCCTGAAACAGGAGACAGGGCACAAGTGCATACATTACTTCAACAACCTACTCATATCCAGACAAGTGTGTGTGTGTGTGCATATGCACGCCCGTGTGTGTGTGTGTACGTGAGAGAGTGTTTTAAATGATCCAAGTTCTGCAGATGCCTTTCATATTACGCAAGCTTACAAAACTATGCACGTGCCACTCTACTGAAGTCTTATATTTTGGGCCGTGTCCTTTAGCGCAATTCTTCCACCTAGTGAAGCGAAGAAGCCTTCACAACAAATTCACTGGCTCCACATCGCTGTCCTGCCCTGGTGGGGCACTAGGAAGGAACAGCTGCAATTTATAACCGCTAATTAAATCTCCAATTAGCATGCACGTCCCTCCAGCTCTGCGCTGCTGATGGAAGAGAACTTGCTCACCTCTCTCCTCCCACCCCCTCCACCCACATGAACACTCACACATACTCTCTCTCTCTCACACATACTCTCTCTCTCTCTCACACACACATCAACCAAGGACCATCCATGCTGGTCTACTTCATTCCCATATCAGCTGGCTATCCAAGGCCATCCGATATATAACCTGATAGGGCAGGCTTCCAGCTACCGGCTGCGCAGCCCTTCGCCCTGACCTCATTCTGTGTCGTCATGGCTGCCGCCAGCACCAGGGCCACAGTAGGCTATACACCTGGCCCTGATCTTTCAGTTACTGTATGGAAGCTCCTGTTTCTGCCCTGCACAAGAATTTGTCAAAATCTCTTTTGGAAAAGCCTCGAAAGTTATCTTTGACTCCCCCTTTTTTAACATGCACACCTTATATAACCTGGGTTTCAAAGATACAATCATAATAATATTCTAGGTCATTTCTTTCAAATATAGAAGCATATTGTACAGCCTATTGTACCGCTAGCCTACAGCTTCTAGAAATTCCATTTCTCTGAAGGAACAAGCATTTCCTGAAATAATTAAGCACTTGCCTGCCTTCAGCCCCAGGTTGAATTTGTAGTAACAATAGCAAGGATATTCTACCCTCTGGAGTAAAAAAAAAGAACACAGCAGTATATGGTTCAAAAGGTGGTTGCCTTTCCTAGGGGTGGCCTTGGAGAATGGCTAAGGAAACAAGGGGGAGAAAGCTTACAACTGGGAAGAAGGGAGCAAGGAGAGGGAGGGGGACGACAAGATACCGAGAAAACCTGAGGGACGGACGGCAAGGGGGAAAGAAAACGCTATTCTGGAACACAACAATGATGATGGTCATGATATAGCCTACTGTAAACATATTTCTGATGAGGCAGAAGTTGCCTACAGTGTAATGAATCGAACAACAACGTAGTTGTTAATTGACGTTGGTGTGGAATCAAATAAATTAGTAGCCTTGTGCCCAGTAAGAGTAACGTGAGAGATTTTGCATAATCTTATTGAAACATTACAGATGATGGTAGTTGCTTTTACGATGTCCGGTGTGTTTTACACGCTACAAATTACGAGGTGCAAAGGTTAGGTATCAGGACATTGCATTAACTAAAGTTGATCGATCTGAGCAATAGCCTACTGGAATCTAAACAAGTTTACTGTATGGTGCGTCTTGGTTTAGAGTTATACGCGGATGGAATCTCTACCGTAGGTTACAAAATAACCTACAACAGTGTGTTTTTGTCTGCATTATGAGCGACAATTACATCGCACTTAGTGTGTATAATAGCCCACGCACGAGACCATGGAAACACGACTGTAAAGTAACGTACAGTAAAGCATACACCATCATGCATTGATAACCACACAGAAACATAGCCAGCCGAGAAGTAAAGGCAAACTTATCGTTACATCAGGGCTCCGTATTATTTTGGCAGTGACCCCCCGTGTGTAGGCAACACAATATTTCAAGTAAACTGCACAAGTACTGAAAACAATGAAATCTTACCTGTGTAGCGCCGAATGCGTTTAACACTGACCACTCCGCTGCCGCTGCTGCCTCTTTTCATATCTCGAAGGCATGTGCTTTCTCTCTTCCTCTGATCCCGAATGCTTCTCTGGTTCAAAACTGAACACAGATTACCTTGCTATCTATTATTTTTAACAAAACCAATCTTGTTTACAGCACGTCAGGTGTACAGGCAATTTCGCATGGACTTTTGCCCCGTAGGAGGTGTGGTTCAGAAGCCGCACAGTTCCCAAATAGGACTCGGTTCCTCTGTAACCTCTCGCCTGTTCTCCGTGGGGACTCTGGTGAGAACAAACACTGCGAAGTCCGTGTGTAGCCAAGACGATATGACAACAACACAAGGTCCCATCCTGTTTACCTAAAAATGTCTCAGCCCTTTATTCTGGTTACCTCAGCTCTTTTCCGTTCCGATCTAAGGGTCCTTTAGCTAAATATAATATTCCCACAATAGCAAGCAACTCGGTGCAGTTCGGACAATATCTCTCCAATGTGTCATCTCTGACAGAAAAAAATGAACTAAGCAAAACACTACATAAAACCAAGTTAATTTTTTCTCACATCAAATACTTTAATAATTTTGTATCTTTGTGGCTCCTGAAAGCAATATGGATGCATGTCAGCTACTACAACTGGGTGAAGGATGGCAGCTTGGAGGGTGGCCTGTGTGGCTGCTTTATTTTCAGGTCTCGGATCTCCTCGCTCAGCCTGTGAATCTGAAGCTTTTGGAGCTCAATGATCTGTTCCATCTCATTGTGGAGGTTCAGACGCTGGACATCCTCACTTTGTTTGGATCGGGGTGTCAATGGATCTAGTGGGCCGCAATGTTGAACATAAAGGAGAACGTTCATAAAATCTAATGTCCATTAGATGTAATGGAATGTTTTACCAAGTTTGTAGGCCTAAGCATTTCTTCCAAACAGGGATACTCATTTCAGGACACTGAAAGCCACATCCACTTTGAAGAGGGAATGACAAATGCCTCGCTTTAACAGTTCAGAAGTGAGTTTGTCTGATAATCATCCATGTGTAGAGATGTTGGATGGGTGCTGCTGCTGAGGCATTCCAAATGAGGCAGGACCTGGTGACCCTACTCAGTGGAATCACACATGCCTTTGACAAGACACAGAACATTACCTTCACTATCCTCCGGCCAATCCCTGAACCGCATCGCATACTCAATAAACCATCCAAACAAGTGCTGAGGGGGGAATTCACAAGCCGAGAGCATTCTTTACCCTGCAACCTTTAGACAGACCCATCGCTAGAGCCCCGACCGGCCACGGTTCGATCACTATTGCCTCACCTTTGGCCTCGGCGGCTAGCTGTTTCTGGCTCCTCTTGTTCAGCCCCAGCTGGGTCTCGTAGTTGTGGATCTGGGAGCGCAGTAGCTGCAGCTCTCGTCGCAGGTTGTTAATTTCGGTGATTAGGGTCACGTTCTCCTGCGTGCCCAACAAGCCCCAGACAGAGTCCCCAGAGAAATCAGCGAGGAACACGCTGGAGCACATGTCGCAATACACTCCAGCGTGTTTTCTGGCAATGCAAGTGGTTTTTGTTGCAATGTTGTTGTTTCATTACTTGAAACACAGTAATGGAACACTGAACACTGTGTTTCTTATTGTATTGCAAGATCTAATTAAAAAGGTAGTAATAAGTAAGATTTTTCCTATGTAAAATTCTCCACATGGTGTTACTATGATCTTGCACATGTAATATTTTGTCATTATTCATGGTACAGTAGGCCTAATCATTTTCATTAGTTATCAAAATACTGTATAAGTTACAGTAATAGATATTTTTGAACTTTGAGGTGACTATTGCAGCTTCTATGACCTTATACAAAGTTCAGCCAAAAGACTGGAAAAGGCTTTGCACCGTTCACCACAGTTGTCTGTGATATAGCAGAAGATCAATGCTTCATACGCTTACGGTATATTTAACTTGAGGGACAGAATACCTGCATGATTTTCACTTTGTCCCTCTTATGGCCTGTGTTGGCTCTTGCTAGTTTGTTCTTCAGGGAGGCCAGGCTTCTCTCCTGATGCTCCTGCTGCCGGGTATACTCCATGTAAACCGCCTGGTCAACCCCCACTATGTCCATCTGATGTGGAAACACACAGTAACACAGAGTGAGTGTCTGTATGTGTGTGTGTGTGTGTGCGTGTGTGTGTGTGTGTGTCTATCTGTCTACAGTATGTGTGTTTGTGTGTGTGTGTGTACTAAATGCTCCTGCGAGAGGGAGATTTATAAACAGCCATAATATAATATACTGTATCTCTAGTACAAGCCTGCATGTGAATTTCCATTCTTTTTATCCTTTTATCCTTACATTTTTCAATTTGCTATTCATTCTATTTCTAACTCATTGTGACTCTGGCCTCCGGCGCTCTCTCACCATATCAGATTTATGTATGTAGCGCTCGTGTAAGTCTTGGATGGCGCGCTTTAATTTCTGAGGCTCCTGGATGAAAGCCACACAGTTATGGAGGTCTGTCTTAAACCTCTTTATCAAAGCCTGGCCATTCCGCACCTGCGGAGATAGAGAGAGAGAGAGAGAGAGAGAGAGAGAGAGAGAGAAATGGGATTAGATGGATAAAATAGAATGTGGGAGAGGGAAGGAACATACCGAAAACACAAGAGGGGAACAAGGTTAAGTAAGTTCAGGAAGTGAAGTCGGGGCTACAAGTGAAAGATTCACTGAGATGGAGAAAGCAAGAAAGAAGGAAAGAAAGAAAGGATCATATGTGAGTGTTTGTAAATGAGAGCTTGTGGCAGTCCAGTAAAGGACAAGTTAGCCATGATCTGTCATGTGAGGTAAAACATGCCGTCCAAAGCAGTTTTATGTGTGATTATGATCATGACTGCTAACAGTTAACTGCGAGTGAGTTGCATAAAATTGAAACTGAAAGTGTTAAAGGTGTGTCTCAGAGAGAGTGAACCTAATCAAAAGAAGAGGGTTAATCCATTTGGATTTCAGTACTAACATATGAAATGATGAAATTACAGTTTAATGAAACATAAAGCCATCAGGGCAAAAAAAAAAAAAACTTTTCAGTGTCTTATGGTAATCTTCTTTGATTGCCATCAGTGCTACTGCTATTGAATCCTCTCTATATTCTCATTTTCATCTCTCTCTCGCCCTTTACCTCCTTCACCAACATATACACTCTGCCAGGCACTCCCATAAACACAATCCATCTTTTCTTCCATGTACAGGCACACACACACTGTCTCCCTCCCTCCCTCTCTCTCTCTCTCTGACACGCACACACACACACACACACACACACACACACATAGAAAGCCCACCCTCTGCATCTCCTTGTGCAGTTCCTGCTTGCTGGCGTTAAGCTTGTCGGTCAGCTCACTGTTGCTCAGGTCCTGCTTGACGTTCTTTTTGTGGAAGCAGTCCAGCTCCTTCTCCATCTGCAAGAGGGATGAGAAGTGTGTGTGTGTGTGTGTGTGTGTGTGTGTGTATGTATGTGAGTATGGGGGCGGAGAGAGGGGGGGCACCAAACTATATCACATCACAGAACACAGCCTATTGATCCACCTTGACCCCCCCCCCCCCCCTCCTTCTCCCCTCTCCCATTAGTGCTGACCTAACCCCCAGTCAACTGGGCTCCCAGCCTCATTTGTTTTCAAATTAAAGGTCCTAATGTGAAGCAGTGCACATTGCAAGCAGTGACTTCCTCCGACTACGACCACCTCCATTCCCCCGTCAGTGTGCGGCAGGGCAGAGACGCTGCCGCGCTCCAACAAATCCCCCAGATGGCGGCAGGAAAGCTGGGGAAATAACTGCAGGGATGCTGGCTCTAACAGAATTACAAAACTAATCTGTGGCCTGTTGCGATGCTTTAAAGTGCACATAAAGTAAAACTCTGGACAGTGTAATTAGAATTCACTCCGCATTTTTTGGAATGTATTATTCCAGTTTGCAACATTAACTTTCTTTATGGGCTTGAAAACTCCCCCAAACTGCCTGACTTTTTTGTCATTGCCTAATTCAGCTGTTTGATGCAGCAATATGTTGTGTTTGTCTGGGTACCATTGTTTCGCCTATTGGCCACTGAGGAGCTCTCTGTTCTGAAGGTCGCCACTTCGTTTACCTGTTCTGTGTTTGTGTTTTCCCGAGTGACTCACCTCCTGGATCTGATCCCGCATCTCTTTGATGTCGTTTTCGCGCGGCTCAATCTGCTTCCGCAGCTCCTTGATCTTGTAGTCCAGCACAAACTTGAACTTCTCCAACTCCTGGTTTTTCTTTTTTAGGTCATACATTCTCCTCTCCTGATTGTCGGATTGATAGATAGATAGATAGATAGATAGATATAGAGTTGCAAGTCGTTTAAAGTGAAATTTCACACCGAATGAAAACTAGGCTATTTCACAGCTATTATAAAGATGAAAACCATTACATGCTGTGGTATAAATTCAGTGTGTAATCTTCCCTTTTCTTTGGATTTATTTCATTAGCACCATTTAATCCGAGTGGCCTCTATTCTGCACATTGACGGCACGCACTCCTAGCAACAAAAGTTGTTCAACAACACAAAGAAGAAATCACAGAGACTGTAGTTCAACAACACAAAGGGGCAATAACAAAAACTGAAGCCACATTGAACTCCTCTGGATGATTTTTGTGCTCCACAAACACTCTTCTCAAAACTAAAGAAACTCTACAAAGAAAAAAAAAAAAAACCTCACCCAAAGAAAAGCAGGAGTGCCATTAATATTCATTATACTACAGATCTGTGTTTGAACTCGCTTTTCTCTTTTAATCCAAAACATTTTGTATCATTTATCTCAAATCCAATTTAGGCCGCGGAAGCCATGCAGTGCAGGACCTAATCTGCCTCATAGACAGCATCTGTGACATTTAAAAGACTGAGCCCAGTTATCAATTAAGCCGCCTCCGGCGTGGGCGCCAGAGGAGCGCGGTAAAACACGGAGGGGTCCATCACCTGTTACGGATTGGGCTCCTAATGATAAAATATGCTCTTTCAAATGGGAGATGAAATGCCAAAACAGCCTCACTGACCCATGGCGTTAATACAACAGCTGACTTGTGTTATTTTCAGGGGTTCGTGCGAGCATGGCGATAACACACCTGATGTTGAGCTTGGATGCTGGATCTCAGTGGATGTTAGGGAGGAGTATTTTATGACATTCATTCACCATGTCTCCAGTCCTGTCACCCTAGGCTAAATTAGACTGTGGACCTTTTGTGTATGCATATGTTTGTGTGTGTGTATGCATGTGTGTGTGTGTGTGGGGGGGTGAGCTTGTGTATGCATATCTCTGCATCCATGTAGGCTACATGTGCAAGTAAGTTGTGTGTGTGTGAATGTGTTTGTGTGTGTGTGCGTGTGTGTCAGAAAAAGTGTGTGATCTATAATGTTTGTCTGAACCAGTGCCCACTTGCTGTTGGGCCCACATTATTCCTTACTCCCAGTGGCTGGGCGACTTCTCCAGTCACCTTGACTGTGCTGGGCCTCGTCAAAGCAAAACAACCTTCAAAGCAGCTAAAGGCTTGTGGGCAAACAATTTGTTTTGTAAAAATTCCCTTTATTGATCTTCACTCAATTAATAACGAAAGGAGAAATGAAAAATAATCAAAAGTTGATTGATTGATCTGAAGTTTGGAAAGTAGTGAAGGCTAACGATCAGGTATTCTAAAACAATCTAAAACGATGCTAGGAGCATTCAATATTGATCTCTCTCTCTCTCTCTCACACACACACACACACACACCCAATCCACACACCTTGTCCTGGATGGTCTCGTCTCTTTCCTGGATCTCCTTCTTCAGGGCCAGCGTGTCTTTCTCCTGAGACTTGATCACCGCCTGTAGCTTGTTCTGCTCCCCCTTCATCCGTTCGATCTGCATGTTCTTGTCATCGATCTCCTTCTGAAGACTGCTGAACTGCACAGCCCATCACACACACACACACACACACACACACACACACACACACATACGAAGAGCACAGCACAGCACAGTGATGAGAAAAGCAAGACCAATCACTAACACTGGGTCCAACAGTACATATAGATGGTGCAGAAGAGATCATAACACATAACACACACACACACACACACACACACACACACACACACACACCATCTGATAATAAATAATGCTGGTTTAAAAATGTAATTTGAATAATATTTAGTTAGTGGTTAAAGCCTGGTATCATAGATAATGTGCCCTTAATGTGCTGCTCATGAACAAATTAGATACAATTAAAGATCAACAAGCTTTTTTGTTGTTTGTCAAGCCCAATTAAACCATGGCCAGCTCATGCCTCTTCCCTGACTGTTACAGTAAGCCAATAGCCTGCGTGCGTGGCTTACTTGCTTACAGTGCTTGTGCTTATTCAACAAATATTTGCCCGCTGAAAACAGGCGGCAGCCTGCGCCGTCCAAGTCAACATCATCCTTTACCATTACTGAGGGATTTATTCTGCATTACTGACTGCGGCCGATGGTGCGCCCGCCGCACACAAATGTGGACAGATGGACACACACGCTCGCAGTGAGGGGGCCGTATGGCACCGTTATTGGTCATAATTATAACCTACCTCTGTGGCGGAGGGAGGAGAGGTGGGGGGTAAAGGGGTGGAGGAGGAGAGGAAAGGTGTGTGTATGTGTGTGTGTGTGTGTGTGTGTGTGGGAGGGAGGGAGGGAGGGAGGGAGCAAATGTTGGCTGAGTGTCAGCTGGTTGGGTGAATTGGTGTTGGTATCAGTGGCCCGTGCCTGAACTGTGTCTCTTTGTGTGCTGTGTACTGTAGCCTTGCCAATGGCAGGAAACTGCAGTGAAAAGAAAAGGGACTCGGCACAACAATGTCACAGAGAACCAAATGTTGACTCATTGATTTGGGGAGCATTAAACGGTCACGGGTGGCAAGAACATTACAATAATATTATGATTTTTCTTTGACGTAAAGTGACTGCACAACACTCATAGCTGGTCTATAATACTCATGCCTCAAATGAACAGCCATCAACACAAATAAAGTTCCCAAAATGCAAAGCAATATGCCAGCAGATAAAAAAGGACACTGTTCAGAGTGACAGGTGAAATACTGATCAATACAATCCCTGATCATTGTAATAATAATCCCTTTTTCCTGTCTGTGTGTGGATGGCAAGGCTCACAGTAGGGTTGGTTTGTGGTTCTTTCCAATATCTGTTTCTGCTATAAAGACATAATGTGCATAAAACTGCCACGGAGTCCTCCAGGGCTTGTGCGATTCTTCAGCTAATAAAGCCAGTGGAACAGGAATAATAACGGAGGTTTTATCTTCAATGTAATTAACAGGGGCTCTGGTAGTACCTTTTTCTTCATGATACCCGTGTCTCCCATTATCTTGAAGTTGGTGTCCTTCTCGTCTCGAAGCAAGCGTTCGTAGCAAACGCGGATCTCCTGGATCTCGTGGTCGCCGTCTTCCTCGATCTGCCTCTTGCACTCCTCGAACTCGCGGAGCTGCGTACGAGCCTCCTCCTGACACTGCAGGGGCAGATGAGAGAAGGGAGAGAGAGACAGGCAGAAAGGGTGTCAGAGAAACACAAAGTGTGTGTGTGTAAATGTGTGTGTGTGTATGTGCATCCATGAGTGTTCAGGCATGAGTGTGTGTGTGTGTGTGTGTGTGTGTGTGCTAATTAAAGTCTAAGTAATAATCTATCTATTAATCGATGTAATACAACACTGTGAAACACAATTCCTTTGGAGTTAGGAGTTGTCATGACAGTGCATAAAAAAACCAGAGACAAGAGATTGAAACAGTAGAAACAGAATAGACCTGCAACCCAAGACCCCCCCACCCCCACCCCCTACCCCAACCAAACCAAACCACCCCCACATTGGAGCCAGCAGTGCTTGTCAGCCTGTGGAGATGCAGCATCATCGACGAGACCTAATCTGATTCACTTAACATTCCTTTTGGAGGAAAATAATACGGTGATTATGCCGAGCCCTCGGCCAGGACCACTCTCCCGCTGCTCCGCGCCAGCTGAGGATTGATGGCACTTGACGCAGCGTTTCCTTTAAGATTCCGTGGATGGCCCCACCGGAATGTGCCGCGCACACCCGTTCATTTGTCTTCTCAATTCCAATCAGTGTCACAGTGGGACGTTGTGGACAGAGAGAGAGAGAGAGAGAGAGAGTGTGTGTGTGTGTGTGTGTGTATTCGTGTGTGTCGGATATGTGTGTATGTGAATGGAATACATACACACACACATGGGACAGGAATGCAGGCCCACGCAAAAAAAAAAAAAGTGTACACGACACACAAATTCAATACAAACACAAACACACAAACATGCATATTCATAGCTCAGCAGAGTCAAGCTAGCAGACATGAATACACAATCAAAAGAAATGTACACTGCTTGACACAAATGCCTTCTCAAACACCTTATCTAAAACACACCAAGATATCTCGACTCAAATCAAAAAGCAATTTATGCACAGAACAGTGCAGAGCAGTGCAGGATGAGAGCTTAACCGCATAAGGATGACGGGACCAGCAGAATGACAAACACGCACAAGAACCGAACGCTATAATCACGACAGATGAATGAGACATGCATGCTAGTTCATAATATTAACGATATTAACAGATCAAAAGCCTGATCACTGTTCACCATCACTCTGTGTCTGAATGCTAAGGATGTACAAAAGAGGCGCTGTGGAAAGTGTAATGTAGCGAGGCTAAACTCATCTGACAAACAGTGGATGCCTCTGTCAAACCACGCTTTGAAACGTTATTTCAGCACCTGAGGGGGATTTATCTATATGCGCCATTGACAGTGGCATTATGAAACAACGTGGTGCGGATTTCAATCCAGACCGGGATAATTTCACACCGTTCCACCGTGACAAACATCAGGTTTTTGGAGGGTGATTTTGCTGGCTTGTGTTTTGCTTCACCTAGGCACGCCGCCAGCACGTCTCGCTCTGCCTTCTGCCTCCATAATTGCTTAGAAACTGGTGCATCCTGACAGTTGCTGGAAAGTTCTGGGACAGAAACATTTAAAGGAGAGGACACTGGCCCAATTTCACTGCTCCCCACTCCATCCTAACACACACACACACACACACACACACCTGCTCCAGAAGCAGCTGCTTCTCCTGCATCTTGCTCTCGTGGTGCATGGCGAGGCTCTGCATTGCCGTGGCCTTGTCCTGCTCCATGGTCTGCAGCTGCAGCTCGTAGTTGAGCTGCATGTTCTGCGACCTGACCTGCAGCTCCTTGTACTTCTCGTACTCCAGCAGCAGCTTCTGGCTACTGGCCGACTCTGAGGACACCACGCAGGAGTGTGTGTGAGTGTGTGTGTGTGTGTGTGTAAGGATCAGGTGCTGGTGTGCATTGATGGGACATGACGTGCTAGCTAGTCAGACTGTCCATATTGCAGCCAGCTATGGGGAGCGGGGGCGCAGTGGTGAATTATTACAGGTGTAATCACACCAAATGACCCTTACAATCACATTTGTCTGACAGCACCACGGGCTAATTACGGCCCTTTTGATGAATTAATCAGATATCATTAATGTGACATTAATCATTTAGAGGGCTCTGGCAACCTAATTGTGTGCGTGTGTGCGCGTACGTGTGTGTGTGTGTGTGTGTGTGTGTGTGTGTGTGTGTATGTGTGTGTGTGTGTGGTGTTACAGTAATGCCTGTGTGAAAGACAGATGCTAAGAAATGCTAAGAAAAAAAGAAGAGAGGAGAAAAGAGAGAAGAGAAGAAGTTCACCTAAGTTCTGCACTTCTTTGCGGTGCTCTTCAAGAACTTCAGTCATCACCTCCTGATGTCTGGAGACCAGACGTTCCTTCTCTGTTTTCAGAATCTATATCACAAAAACAGTTGTTTATTTTTTTTATTATAATACATCATAATGATTATTTTTTATGCGCTGCATCAGAATGTGATAGCAATTTTACTTTTTACTAAACAATTTGGTGTTTGCATCCTTGCATAATACTACATGGGGTAGCTGATTTGATTTGATTTTTCAATTCAGAAACCCTCACCTGGGTTTTAGTTTTCAGAGACTCCATCTGCTCGTTAAACTTCTCCGTCAGCTCTTTGATCTTCTCGTTGTAGTTCATGTCTTTGAGACGCAGCTGGTACTCATTCTCCATCTTCAGCTCCTCCACGCGTGTCCTCAGCTCCAGCATGATCTGGTTCTGGGATGACATTTCACAACAACAACAAAAACAGCAACAACAACAACAACAACACACACACACACACACACACACACACACACACACACACACACACACACACACACACAC
>JAUCNH010000002.1:3511220-3530787 GCA_032353275.1 Sardinella hualiensis | reverse complement strand
TGGTTTATTTTGCCATATAATCGAGGACGGTTAGAATCAGCAAGAGAGAAAAACACATTCACTTCGACTTATTAGTAGCTGAAGAAACAAGGACATCCTTCAAACATGTGCATAAGAGCCGCATCGATACAAATGTGTGATAAAAATAATGAGAGCAGATATGACCTCTTCTGTCAGCTCTTACCTTTGAGTCAAGCTTCTGCTTTACAAACGCCCCATTGGCTGCTGTCAGGACATCATTCAACAGAATGAACACATATCCTTCCAAGTCAAATGCCAAGTCAGCACTGCAGAAGAGACAAGAGAAAGATCTTTCACTTTTTGTAATTGTGTAGACATGTAGAGACTTTTTGAAACTGTGTAGACATGTTAAGGCTCTTTTAGGAACGGTGTAGACATGTTCACAGTCTTTCTGCATTTCCTTTATACATTAGCATTCTAGTCTCCACATTTCATATAGAATATGATTAATATAATTGACCTTCTAGAGCCTGCACACTCACAGGCCCTGGGACAAGGCTTCTGTGTGTCTCAGGGACACTGTGCATTTCTCAAACCAGATGGCCTCTATCCAAAATATGACTGCAATTCATTCCTCTTCTCTACCTCCCTCTCCATCGCACAACAGCCCACTCAACCTGTCCTCTGCCTCACCAACTTAGTTCATATGCGGTCAGTCTGTTAATGAGCACTGCTGTACGTGGTAGCATCCATGGACAACACATGGCACCATGTCAGGAACATGATGAACATCCTCCTATCAAAATCTTACCAGCTGCATGAATGACAGCTTTTCCAGCATCTCTCATAGACTACCTTAGATAGAGCAGTCAGTGGAAGCACCCAAATGTGAGACACAGATAATTATATCCTCTCTTTCTACATGCAGTCTCTACCTTCTGGGCCACCCCAGTGTCTCACGCCCACTAGTTCCCCAATGCTTTAGGACATCTATGCTAGACTTGCAAGGCCTCCTTTCAGCCAAATGCCAAAAAACAAACAAACTTGTCTTCAATGAACATGTAGTTTTGGTAATAAGTAACATAAGAAAACACCCATCATTGATATGAAAGGGAATAATGCATCTCCTCGACATATTCCAGCATCTTACCTTGCAGCTACAAACGCTCCCAGGATCATAGTAAACACTGTGAGCTGAACAGATCGAGAGAATTTCTTTCTGTGGATGAAAAGATGAGACAGCATAAACAGAGTGGACTTGCAATGACGTATTCCGGAGTCAGTGTGAGTTATAGACCTATGGCACTTACTTAAGAAGAAAGCCCTCAGCGAGCATTGTGAAGAGAATGGAAAACCTCCTCAGGACTGTAAACATTGGCAGACTATGATAGGAAAACACAGTGCCACAAGTAATTGATCGTGTCATATGACTGGATAAATTTTACATTATACTGTATACATTCACTGTTTCTCAAAGTCAAGGAAGCATCCTTCCAAGCCACTTTTCCGAGGATTCCACGTCATTGCACCTTGCCAAGTACTGTTCCAAAGTCAAGGATGCTTCAAAATTCTACCAAGTGCAGAGTCCTTCTTTCGAAGGTTTTTCAAGGCTGCACTGATGGATCCTTGGTGTTCGAGGATTTTGAATGTTATGATGTTTCGAATGTTCGTGAGGTTTGAATGCTCATCTTCCTAGTGCGCGGCTTCCGAGGCCAGTGTGCTACCAAGGAAGCATCCTCGACTTTGAGAAACAGTGATTAATATAGCCTCGGCTATTCGGTGCTAGGGCACAGCATGCCACAACAGCAAAATGTGTGGTGATAAGGTATAAGGGTAACAGTGGGCAAGAAAAACAACATACTTTAGCCTCTTTGTTCCAAACAGTCCAGTTATTTGATTCCCTACATACAGTAGAGGTAGAGGGAAGGTCTGCAATACAATTAAAGAACTTTAGAGACAGCTGCCTAAATGGAAGAGCAATTCATCTTGAAAACAAAAACAAAACAAAACTGGGTTGTCAACATTCTGATGCTAAGGTAGCCTAAGACATGGTTACACCTTAGCTTTGGTGCATCCAACTGATCTACTGTAGAAAGAAAGATGGATGTTGGGCCTCATAGCTACACCACTCTTCATTGTCAAAGGTCAAATCCTGAACCAGGAGGTGTTCAACCATGACACAGGAAAGTAGGCCCACAGTATGTTACTGTTATACAGCCCTTTCTACTATAGGTCTACCATTACCACCATCATCCATTTTACCAACAAACTGGTCACATCCTCTCACCTTCCGAGGTATACTTCGATCGAAGTCGGGGAAGGTGATCACCCGTAGGACCTTTCCCACCTGTAATACAACCACTGTGGCCAGCATCTATGACAAAACAGCCACACTGAAATATTCCTCCCAGCGTACCGGTAATGTTGGAAGTGAAATTTCGGTGAAAGCAACAAGAGCACTTACCTGACCGATCCCAACGCATATTGAGGATGGAAATCTAAAAGTGAAAAACAGCGATGCTATTAGAAGTCAACAGATCAACGCCAACTGAGAAACCAAAAGCGCGCAGCGATTGATTGACCAATTTAAATATTCATAATATTTCTACAATTGGGAGAAGATGCAATAACAAAAACAAGCTATGCCGCAAAGAAGGTTGGGTTCAGCGAACAGTCAAAAACAGGAACGCCTCATTCATTTGGCCTTAGAAAAAGATAAATGAGAAAATGGCCAACTTATAATTGCCCTCTAACCATGAAAACAGTCCGTGCTGTCAGCTCGACGGAATGTGAAGCAGTGTTTCAAAACGCCTAGGCTATAAGAGATGAGCGATGTATGATTACAATGGAAGTCATCTGTGGAAATACAAAGTAACCGACTACTGTAACTAGGTAACCTAACGTTAGCCTAAATGTATCAAGCACTCAGCTAAGAGCAACAATGTTGCGCATCGCGTAGACCTACCCGTAACTTGTCAGGACACTTTTGTTGATGACAACGATGAGAAAGGAGCTAAGTCCATAAAATCCAGCGGCGAACAGCTTTAGGAACACCGTGAGCGATTCGTCCGCCATCCTAGATGCCTCATCTCTCTGAAAGCATTGCTTCTATCTCAGCTTTCCTCTTCTCCATGCTGACGTCTCTGAACTTCCGCCAAACTAACACACAGATTTACGTAGCAACGACTACCTCAAAATGAGGCTGTGTCACCACCCAGTGGGCACAGCGCGAAAGGTTACATTGGTAGCCAATAAATACTCCAGGAGTAATATGTCAGCCATATTTTATTGGGCAAAATGATTCAGGAATCGCTATTGCCAATACATTATTTCTTTTTTTTGTGTGTTAAAAAATTAAACAATCTCTGCAGTGGGTATGCTTATTATCTGTTGGTAATCCTTTTCTGCCAACTCAGAGCTTTCAGTGCACTCTATCTGATCATCTACTATCGGATCAGGGTTTGGTGTGTTCAGTGTCATACTTAGGCCCTCTGAGTTCATGTGACTACTTGGTCTAGACGCAAATAAACTAATGCTAGTGCCAACACTCTCCAAATCAGTCACTGGTGACATGACAAAACCATGAAAGGGCTGGGCTATTGCTGGGTGCCACACTTTTTTCTCCAGGCCGTGTCGAGACAGGCATGGATATGCATCTCTTTTGCTGGGAATCAGTGGCTTTGATATAAATACAAAGCCCATGTTCTTGTTTGGTGTTGTCGGGGGTGTTAATGAGACTGAAGCTTTGCATGAGGACATTCTATCAGGTCTTGGATGTCCATGGATAGTAGCTTTGGTCTTACCCCCACTATGAGGTGGTTTAGTATCATTTGGGGACCGGATTATACAACTGCTGTTTTGCTTTGGGTTTACTCCGTTAAGTACTGTGCCCACCGTTGAAAAGGCGATGGGGTACTGCTTGAGGCGTACAATTGGAATAGCAGTGCTCTTTCCTGACACCGGACTTGGCACATGGAGTTTGTCCTGGTCAGTGGGCATCACCAGGTCACTCTGTGACCTAGCCTCCATGTGCCTCGAGCCAGCATCCCCTGTCGGCTCTTGGTAGCCATGTTGGGTCCACTTAGCAGAAGACATGTGCTGGAGCCTGGTGGCATGCTTCTCCTGCATGGTGTCTGTGAGGCGGACAATGGTGGAGTAAACTTTGCTTCCCTTGTTGTCCTCATGCACCAACGGGCGATTCCTGGAAAGATGAGCTGTAGGATCCAGAGTGTGGAAGCCTGGACTGCTAAATGGTTTGTGGTGTGGCTGTCCAGCATTGTAGACCACTGGGAACGTCTCACTGACAATCTGAGAAACGATTATAAGTGTTCTTTCAAAAACAGTGCTTTAAACATTCACTTAAAACTGCTAAGGGAAAAAATAGCTAATCCCCCCATCACTGACTATTAACAATCTGCTAGACTCTACAATACCGGCATGGATTTGTAAGCTGTTGGAGCTCGAGTTGACAGCACTCTTGAATGGTTTCTCTCCAGCTCATCATCAAGACATAAAGGCAATGACTGTGGATTAGGCTCTCCATCTGTAGCAAGCAGTTCCTTATCGGGGTTCTCCTCTGACCTGTAACAATATAGAGAAAATTACAAAGAGTAACGTAATGTGCTGGAAATTCCTGCGTGCTATGCTATTGTAACGCTGTAGTGTAATATGCAATTTACCGTCTTCCGCTGGTATTCACGCGAACAACATTACCCTGCTGCAGTTGTTCAGTCACCACTTTGCCAACAGAACCTGGCAGAGTGAAATGGCCATTCCCTTCCTCTACAGTGAACAACACAGGGACATTAGACATCCAGTTGGCCTGACAGTCAGGTACTGTACGTCCATGCAGGACGGATACTGCAACCTGTCTTACCTGTGAATGCACTTATGGGGCTCGCCTGACCACTGGTTGGGTTGGAGCTCCAGTAAGAGGTGCTGGTGTAACGCGAGGCTCTGGCAGTCAAAGCCTTGCTGTTGTATTTCTGATGCACATCCATGGGGGCCAACCGTTCCAGCTGGCAGGAGACGTAGTTCAAAAACAAGCCAGAATCACATTTAACATCATAAATGGGTGTCTTATAGTTGCTACAATAAACATATACAATAACTTTCATGCAACGCTGCCACAACAGGCATATTTCGGCAACAGAATCACAATCACACAATTTCGAGTAAAGTTTGACCTGACTACACAAAAAAAAACATTTGCACTTCGTTTCACATGTAAAATATATCGCTGTGCACCTTCTGAAACATCGGATTAGCAGTGTTTCTTTATACAGATAACATGTGGTAAAACATATGCCTGAAAGTCTCAGCAGAGGACTGGACGCTTGACAGAACTGTATTAAGTATGTATGAGGGGATATTGAATTATTCAGCCGTTTAACATAATACTGTACCTCTCTTGACCACTTCGTTCTGTGTGGTGCATATTTTTTACAAACAAGGGACTGCGGTTTATTTAATCTTACAACCATAAATCCTGCATCCTCTTCCTTGTCTGTTGAGAGGGAATAATGAATAATGATGAATATACAACAAAATAAAATATTATTTGATGCAGTTGGTGCAGGATTTTCTCTTACAGTTTCAACATTGCAAACACAAACATAAACCATAGAAATCAATGACAAAGGGACCAAAGATATATTTAATACAGCAAGTGTTTGGATTATGAAGAAATGAGTAAGTAACAGACTGATATTTTACAAATGGCTATGTCAGAGCTATCAGACCTCATTACTAACGAATGGATGTCCGATTCTCCAAGACACAACCTAGCGAGAAGCACACACACCTAGCTGTAGCTCAGACATAACATACCTTTGCTGTCATCACTCTTATGGGTAAACTCCTCAGGGCTTGTGAATGGACCAATGCACACTTTGCTACAGACTGTCTGAACAGACTCAGGCTCCTTGTGAGATGTTGGTGGAGAATACTTTGCTTTCCTAAAATTAAGAATAAAAATATCTTCATAAATTTAGAGAGAGAGAGAGAGAGAGAGAGAGAGAGAGAGAGAGAAATGGTTTGCCTGTGCTGACTCCTGTGTAAGGTTGTATGACATAGGCCTACCTTTGTCTTCGAATTGGACTCTTCTCTTTTACAATTTCAATGTTGAATTTGGATCTTGGAGTGTTGCTATTGCAGGGCAGCTCCAAGGTCCAGTCTTGCTGAACACCAAAGGACACACCAAGCTCATCAAAGTTGGTGGAGCACTTCTCTCCAAGATAGAGTCTGTTCCGCTGAAGATAAACTGCAGTTGTTAACTCTATTGAAAACATATTTTTGAATATGCCACGTCAAAAAACAATAGCAGCTATTCTAGATGAATGAAACACGGCGAGTTTACCCTTGAACGTCTTCTCAGGACCTCCTTGGAATAACTGTCAAATTCATTGAAGGATGCAAGCAATCTGGTAGTCATCTTCTGACATGTTTAGTTTTTGAAGGGAAAAGTCCTAAATCATAGAGCAGACTTCAGCTGTGCAAATAACCGAGTTTCGTTGTTTTAACCTTAAGTCGACTGAATGTGTTTCAGTGTAAAACACTTACATGAAGTTGTCTTTTACGCTCCCACACGACTACGACGGATATTGCTGAAGAACCTTACTGTTTCAATGTTGTAGCCTACTATGCGACGTTTTCCAAGTAGCGTACTATCAAAATAAACACTCCCGGGCCATAGCACATGGACTCATCAGGGTGAAGTTTGCCAGATTATCGTGATTTACATTACTTGTACTGTAGCTCATGAGAGTGTTGAAGACGTGGTAATCGATATTCTTCCAAGTGGCGGCGCGGCTCCCATCTGACTGTTAGAGCGTCTATGGTTACCGAGGCAACAGACCACTGGTCTCGATTTTGTAGAAAATCTATCCATATTTGGCCATTAAATATATTTGCTCATAAAAAAAACAGTGATGATAAGCATGATTCACGTGTCTGCATAGCTGCAATAATCTATATGCATGCTCTTCTTTAGAGCAGCAAGTTACTTCATGTATCAATAATTGGACAAAAGTGTGTGTGTGCGTGTGCGGCATGCGCGCGCTCGTGTAATAAGGAGGGAACGAAAAATATTTGGGTCCTAAGTCTCATCGGCGCTGGTGTTCTGAAGGACTACTTCTCAGGAAGTACCGCTGTCATTCCAATCGCTCGTTGTGTCCTTGTTAGCTTGCAGGCTAACTAATGTCCACCATCTGGAAAGATGAATTGAATTTTGTCTTCACTTTTAAATTAATTAAGGTGTCTGTTTGTCCACTATAGCTTATAGCATAATGTTACGAGCTGGAAATGCTGTCGCCTGGTAAGTTGATCTTTATAACACCGGTTGTTAGCTTAGCAAGTAATGTTCTAGCTGGTTGGCTAGCCAGCTTTCTCCTGTCATGCAGTCAGTAATGGGGCGTGCTCCTAAGGGCAGAGACTGTTATGGCAGCATAATTGCTGTTTGTCTTAGTCTGAATATTTGTGAACGCCTTTATAGTATGTGCAGCTTTCCTTGACATATTACAGGACCAGTTTGACAACCATGTAATCTTGCCCTTTTGCTTCCCATTTTGTAGCCGTAGAGCTGATTCCTTATCGAACGTTAGCAGTGGGCTAACCAAAATGACTTCTAACAATATCCATAGCCTCCTTCTGTGTTGATTGCAAGCTAAAGCTCACACGTTTATCTAGTGTGGTTAACATTAGTTACCAAAGATGGCGTTAGATTCTTGTTGCAAAGTACGTATTCATCGGATACATGACCTTAGTAGCAATGTAACGTCAGCGTTTGGCTTCATACAGCAAGCCAGCCATTCTCCGTTATGTTTCCTGAACATCGTTAGCCAGATAACGTTAAATAACGATGCAAAGTCTGACAGTATGATTTGTGAACGTGTGCTTAGCGCTAATCATTCTCCCTGACCGTCATTGAGCTGTTTGTACTACCTGTCTTTGATTATGGTTTGATTTCATAAATGGTTCATCAGATGGTTCACAAGCTACAGTTTGCCATTTAGCTGGTTAGGCTAATATGGATGTTGACACTTGTCATTTGGATTATGAAGTGGTTTGGGAAGTCGACGATAATGGATCGATATTATTTCCAAGGTGTCGAACTTTTTGAATCAAAATTTAGATAATTGTGTTGTCTAAGGACTGTTCAGTGACTGAGACCAATAAATAACAACAAGGGTTGTTCATGTTTAGTTTTCACGGTGTGTTATTAAGGAAATGGACAGGTGCACAGTGTAGTATGCATACAGTAGCTGTCCCGAGAGCTGGTTCACTGCTTGTCCGATTACAAGGTGTCTCTGTGTGAGTGGTAGCCGCAGCATCAACCTGTTGTGCTTCATTTGGTGTGCTCTTTTCTTTCCATGGTGTCTAGCCTGGCTTGCAGGAGCCTTCTGTCTCCTAGGATGGGAATGAGGGTTGGCGTGCCCATCCAGAAGCTTCACCCTTTATCCCGTGCCATCCACCACAGATACACCAATGCCAATTCCCAGAGGACACCACACCGAACCGCTGCCCGCCACTACTCCTCTCTCTCTAGACTACCCCCACGCACCCACAAGTACCGATATGGGGGGCAATGGGGTCATGGTTATCAGCAGCATCGCACGTTCTGGGTAGCACGCTTGGCCACCAGGCTGCTCAAGCTAAGATACCTCTTGCTGGGGTCAGCCGTGGGAGGAGGGTACACTGCTAAAAAGGTAAGAGACATTATCCATAGACCTGATACCTAGCAAGCATTGTAACGTTACAGCTGATATTGCAAGACCTCTGTCAGAGAAAATGATATAGGCCCTGCCTGCACTTCACTGGAAATCGCTATGGTAGGCCTAGAGTTTATGCCTTTGTGTGTAGTGGAGGCCTCTTGGTTCAGGTAGACTAAGCTCTAAGCTATGTAAAATGTTATGGGCCACTGGTTGACGAGAGTCAAAAATGGCCATTTACATAGTTTTATGTATAATAGACTGATAGCAGTTTACCGCTCTGCCTCGGAAAAACAAAGGACAGAGGCATTTCAGTAATCAACAGAGGACATTATTCAAGGGCTTTTGAATTCTTAGCCTTAGTCTATCGTGTGCATCCAATCGCCATGATGTTTGTATAGCCTGTACTGTGGAAGAGATTAGAGTGCGAACTTTTGCATGAGCGTCAGCTCTTTACCACACCCTTTTAGTTTTTTGCTTTTCTGAACATGCAGCCCTGCATGCTACAAAAGGCCTTTTGTAACAAGTCTAGCCCAGTGGCTCTTGGTTTTGCTAATCTTCCATTTTACTTTATGTTCAACAACATTTACACAATTTGGCCCAATTTCGAATGACCACACATAGCTACTGTAACAGCAAATCATCAATATCAATATGCTACATCGGGAGTAACTGTCTTTACATTCTAAATAGGCCTAGATAGGACTGATCTTTGGGTGTAACATAAACAATTCACATCATGCAGTGATTTCTTTGTTATGTTGTCAGATTGTTGAATTGTCTAATTTTTCTCTTTCAGACTTATGAGGAGTGGAAAGACATGCTGCCCGACCTTAGTGAATACCAGTCGGTTGTGCCTGATTTTGTGTGGGAGATCGTTGATCAAATAGACTTAGGTGGGTGTGTGTTTACGTATATAGTGCTCACATTTTGTTCTTTTGTCCTGATGTAATTGATTGTGGTGTCTTACAGTCTTGACAAATTGGTTTGACTGTAATAGCATTCATGGTGTCTGTTGTTGCTGTGTGCAGACAAGCTGGCCAGTGCTCTGCCCGATGCTGAGGAGCTAGCCAAGCTAATGCCAGACCTGGAAAAGATCGGAGAGAACTTTACCTTTCTTAAGGGCCTTCTGTCCACTGGTATGTTGGGACTTTTTCTCTTCATTTTGGTTGAGCAAGATTTGAGGATCTGTTTGGGCTAAATGATATAACGGCATACATTACACCAAGCTTTAGGCTGGATCTGCATTTTCTCACAAACAAAATTGTTCTGTGCTCTGACTATCCCTTGTGTTGGGCTTTTTTTATGTTTGTTTACGACTAAGGTCTTCCGTTTTAAGATCTATTCCCAAAGCTGTACAATTATCTTATGCTGTTGATGTTGATTGTCTGATTTAGGAATATTTGAAAAGCTTTTTAAAATTTCAGTTAACTTCATTTTGCATCTCCCCTGTAGGTATGACATTGAAAAAATGTCAATTGCAATTCAATTAAAAAAATGCACCTTTTCAGTAGTATTAGCTACAATGCCAAAGCAACTATGGTGTTTTTATTTGAACTGCACAACAGTGCTGCGACAGTTTTGTATGTTGTTATGTATGTTGAGAACAGCTTTAGCTACACTTGAAGTTCCTCAAATTCCTGCTGTATCAGTGATAAGCTGTAGATGCCACAACTCCCCAGCTCTGCCTCCTTAGCCATGCTGAGGCCCATTGTATATTTCTGGAAGTTTCTCTTTTTTTTTCTATTACTGCTTTTGCAAATGCCATACCAGGTTTTTCAGTCACATGACTTAGCATGTCCATGAAATCTTGAGCAGTTTGACATCTCATATTAGTTTACATTACTGTTTGTGTCAGGAATGGTCACGTTGATTTGGTCTGTAGAGGGAACTAGACCAATGCTGAGGTTAAAAGCATGGAAGTTTAGGAGTATTGGCTTGTCATTCCACATGTCACCTAGCATGACCCTGTGACCCTTTGCTGTCATCCTATTATTTTGGTTTTCATTCTGTTCTTCCTGTTCTCCCCTCCACGTTCTTTACAGGTGTGAGTTTGGTTAGTGAAGTCAATGGAGCTTCTGGTCTGCGTCTGTTGTTAGGTGTGTAACCCCCCACCCCCCTTCTCTCAGACCCCTCTCCTGTCCCAGTGCTGTTTGAAAGCTCTCCATCAGCGCCAGGCTCCCATGGCCCTTAACCCGCGGCCATGGTGCTCAAACTCGAACTTGAACGCGGGGGATGCACGAATGGACATGCCAAATCTCTGCAAACCTGGTCTTATTTCATTTTTATTCTGTTAAACGTTGCTACTATTGATGAAAGCAGAGGCAAACGATTGGCACAGTAATTTGTCTCTGGGCTTGATACAAGAAGTCCTGCTGTTTACTGGAATTTAGGGGACATATTCTCCCTAATGGCCAATCCCAGATTTTCTTTTTGGAAAGTAAAGATACTTTACCATAAAATATACTGTAAGGATACTGTACCATACATTGGCAAGCAGCACCAATTGTTGCAGGTTTATACATAGTCAATACTGTGTTTTACAGCTGCTTTCTTGACATAGAATCAACAGCATAACATACACATTTATTTGGCTTGAGTTAGGCAAATGCTGATTGGCAAATAGATGTTAAAGGAATAGTCATATTTTCAGCCTACTCTATCTGTGCTGCAGCATTCTGTCCATTCCCGAAAGATCAAGCAGAAAATCTTTGAATTTAAACATGGCACTTTCACAGAAGAAGGTACTGAATAAGGTTTCAGCAAATTTGTAGTCTAAATTTGCTGCATCTGCCACAAATAGACGTTTGGCTGAGAAAAAATGTATTCCTTTAACAGTCTGATGTGTGTGGGAATAGAATTGAAGGACCTGCATCCTGACCTGTCTTGCACACGGGTGGAACCATCTAACTGTCTTTGTCTTCCCATGTCCACTTACTCTCTTTTTTCCCTGTCTTATTCACTATTTTCTTTCTTTTTTCTTCCTTGCTTCCTGTCTCAATGCTATCTTGTCTGTCTTGGTCTGGTCTATTCAAAAGTGGGTGCATCTTGCTAAGATAAACTATGGGATATAAAATCCACATTTTTACTCAGATGTGCGCGTGTGTGTGTGTGTGTGTGTGTGTGTGTGTGTGTGTGTGTGTGTGTGTGTGTGTGTGTGTGTGTGCATACGTGTGTTTAGCTAAGTAGGTATACACAAAGACAAGGATTCCATGTACTGTGTATGTAAGTTATAAGGAATCTCCATAGTTTCATCTCCAAGCAAAATGTTCCTCATGCCTGTGTGTAGACCAGCACACTCTTCATTTTCTCCCTTCATTTCCTGTCTTTGCCTGTTCTGCTCACCCTTCACAAACATATGGGCTAGTTTGCCTCAAGCCCAGTGAGGTCAACAGTTTGAAAACAAGTGATAGTTTCATCATGCTAAGCTAAGCTAAGCTAAAGCGTCTGAAGCAAATGCCCAATGTGTGAGTACTTCAACTAGCCAGACAACAGTAGAAGGTCTTCCATATAGTGCGTTCAAGGACACTGTATAAATAGCAAGTCAACCTACATAAGTACATGGCAGAGCGTAAACACATTCTGTACACATGCCAGACCTGCTTCAAGGGAAAGCTGACCCCTCACCGGTGTTTGCAGGCTGACAATATATTGCTACTGTTTACATCACATTGACATCATTGACCTCATTTTGATACCTCTTCACCATTTTGATTACCATAATGCATTTTTTTTTTTTACTTCAGCCTTGTAATCAAGGGCGGGTCTGAACATGGATTAACAGTTGTCTTTTTTTTTAAAAAAAAGTAATAATAATAATTGGGCGGGCATTTTCATTTTCAAACTTTTGATGCTTCTCTGAAATAGGTTCTAATCAGTTCTTGTGTGTTGGGCATGTTTGGGAAGGAATAATTGAACTGCTACGCCTTGCCAGTCTTCATAACCTCTCAGAATTTGACCTTTGAGTGACCTCTTTAGTCTGTCTATCACCTGAGCCTGAGGCCTGTCCCCTTGTTGACTGTGTTTGTCCACAGAGACCCCCACCGAGTCGGCCCTGAAGGCCCCAGAGGCTCCGGTGGCAGCTGCCACGGCCGCGTCCACAGCCGCCCCAGCCGACAGCGACAAGCAGTACAAGAAGGCAAGTACCAATGCCGCCCCCTATTCTGGCTCCATAGCCCGGCTTCTCCATCAGCCACTCCCCGCGGGTGCGCTCATTGAGCCAATGAGTGTGACATCATGCCGCTCTGCACAGCATCGCTCATGAGGCCCGCCCTCTGTCTCTCTCAGGGGGGGCCTGACCATCCTTATGTGTGATCTACACCCGTGGACAGAGCTGATGTGAACATAGCATTTATAATATAATGCCTTTTTTCCCCTCCTTATGCAAGAACGCTCTGTGAATCTTCATCTTATGCTTTAAGTTACACTTTGTAAGTCTTTATAAGTCTTTTTATTGCTTGATTCTGTGAAAAGTTTCAAAGTCATTTCTGTGGATTGGCTCTGATCTCCTTAAAGGCTCACAAAATGTAACTTAAAGGGCAGAGAGAAACAGAGATGGATTTGAACGGCTGTGTGAATGTGTCAGTGTGTTCTGTCTGTGCGTGTGCTGTGCCTGTGTGCTGGTTGGTTGGTTGAGACGCTGCTTCTCCCATAGCGGCAGGAGCTCCAGATCACAGCTGCTGCTCCTCTCCTGGTCCTGTTCTCCTGGTCAGGCCGTCTTCTCATTGCTCTCTCATCTCATTTCATCTCATCACATGACACCTCCCCCTTCATACATGTACTGTGTCTGTGCCCCTCTCTGTGTCCTTGCTGTCCGCCCATGGGGGTGTGTCTGTCCCATGGGCCACGAGAGACCACGCCACATACTGTTCATGTGGTCCAGCTTTTGAATGTCTCTGTGCTGGAAATGTTCCATGTTGCACCCTCAGCTCCTGCCATTTTACTCAGCCAATGCATCTGATCTGTTCCAACCCGATTTGTAGCATTCCCAGTGTATTTGCAGGGAGATACTGTGACCAGTTGAACATTTAAGTGAAGCGTAGGACTCCCACATACTGGCTCTTTGCCGATAGGAAAGCACTTTATTCTGCCCATTTTGAAAGCTAGACCCCACCAAGATGCAGTCAGGTTTTTTTTTTTTTTAAACATACTGCTTTATATCCTAGCTTCTGCTAGGCTTTTAGGTGCTTAACTTTTGAGCAAAGCTTTTAAAAGGATGAATATTGTTTAGAAATTGTTATTAATAATTGATAATAGTGTTTTTGGTCTTGGTACCATGTCTTTATATTATGTGTGAGAAAATTGCGCGTGTGATCCTATCACCCCTGCTTCTCTTTGATTCTGACTGCTGGAGCGCTAGCTGCTAGGCTGCTAATAATGCCAGCTGGGTTTGAAGCTAAGCAGTTCTTTCATTAAAGGCATTCCACATAAATTGACAAGCTAATGTCCCATCTGCCATAAGCCTGATGCCCACCCAGCCCCCGCCCCCGCCCTCCCCTCACATCCCGCCGTTCTGCCAGTCCCCCCCTGCCCTGCAGCCAGCTTTCTGCTCTCTCCGATAGATCACTCCCCCAGTGCTTGCTTCAGCCACACACACCTTTAGAGCCCAAAGATTACAGTTTGGCCTCTGGTGCACAGTGACATTTGGATCCGTTCAAGCTAGTGTCAGACACGACATGGACTACGGTGACATCTGGAGCATTTCTAGTTTGACTTGTTCTTGGAACCTTATGACGCTTTGGTGTAACATTATTTTACAGATAATTATTAAGATCATCATGTTGAGCCCCTGTTTTACAGACTCCCAAGATAGATAATGGGAAGATAATGTTTCTTTTTTTCCGAATGTGTTGATGAATAACATGCTGTAATGTACCGTTTAGGCCAACAAGCATCTTAATGGAGTAGGGGCTTAGTGGTCCTGTTGATGTTGGTTGTCAGTATTAGCGGGACATCCACCCTAATTGCTGTAATTGCTTAGCACCCTAGCCGTTTGCCACAGGCTGGGAGGCACTGGTTGCTGTATCAGTCGTCTCCTCTGCTCACGAGCCCAGCATGAAAGCCAATGAAGATCACGGCTTTGTAGAATGCAGCCAGCAGACTCATGGCTAGTTCTTGAAGCCTCACGCCGTCTTCATTGGTTTTTCCTCTTTTGTGGCAAGACATAACCTATTGCGCCTCCCACCTGAAGAGATTGAGGCCAGGTGTTGGGGAGCCCTCCGCCCTCTCCATTGGCTCAAGCTTGGTGGGCGAGTGAGGCCGAGGTTCTTAAGGTTCTAATGGTTCTTAGGGCCCGTTTGGTTGGTTGTCTCTTCTTTGTGTCATGTCTCGCCCTCTCTCTCACTCTGCCGTCCCTTCACAGCAGGGTTTGCTTGGCGAGCTCATTCTCATTCAGCAGCAGATCCAGCAGCACGAGGAGGAGGTCCGAAGGGCGGCGGCTGCGGCGGCGGCAGCGGCCAATAACGTGCGGCCCGCTCCTGCTCCCGCTCAAGCTCCGCCTCCACCACCACCACCACCTCCACCACCGCCTCCGCCGCCCGAACCCAGCCCAAGCCCGACCCCCAGTCCAGCCCCGGCCCAGAACGCCACCCCCAGCCCAAGCCCCTCGCAGCACAAGCGCAAGGTGAAGGTTCACACCCCTCTCCAGGAAGACAGTCTACCCACCAGTCTACCCCCGCCCCTCAGCCACACAGCACTAGACCAGACGCCAATCGCCCTCTCCTCCCCCATAAAGCCTCCATAGAGAATGGCCCTCTCACACAGGCCATTCCACCTCTAGAACCCTTACTACAGAAGATAGCAGAGGACAGCTGAGGAGAGCATTGCCATCTTGTGTAGTATTTGGATTACGGTTAGTCCCCTCCATGGACATTAAAGGTGTCATCCTTGATTAGAATCTGTTTGGAACTGTATGGAGTTCAGCTCAATTTCCCTCTTCCGCTGACTGTCCAGTCTACAGTAAAAAAATAAATAAATATATATATATATATATATATATATATCTCAAAGCTTCTTGGAATTGCTATTATTATTATTGGATTTGGCCTATAACATTGTTGATGATAAACAAGGAGCAACCATGCTCCAGTGTTGCTATAGGCAGAGATGAAGATTGTTGAGTTTTAGTATAGAACTTTATATAAAACTATCTAAAAAATATATACAAATTTTTGTCAGCGTCAAGGATGACACCTTCAATGGCTTCTGGGTCCCAGAGTACGTCACATACTCGTACATATTGTCCATATACTGTACTTTACACAAGTACTGTATATGTTGGCCCATATGTTCCATCTGGCGTTCCATCATGTAGCAGACGTTGTGGTAGTCTCCATGAGGTTGTGTGCCACATGCCATAGTTCCCTCCCCTGAGAAAGCCCCAACTAAAAATGGCACTGCCCCCCTTTTCCTTGTCCTGGAGGTTGTCAGCACAGCATAGCGCAGCATTGTCATGCGAACAGAGCAGTGGGAGGTAGTAGGCCTTAGCATACAGTATCTCACCGCTAGGATGGGGCGCCTGGACGTCAGCTGACACATCTCCGCCACAGTAGCCTGCCATGCAAATGCACTGCTGGGAGCCTAAGCGCTCGTGTGTGTGTGTGTGTGGGGGGGTGTGTGTCGGGGGGTTGCTAACCGCGTGGAGGAGTAACTGCACTGCATGGAGTGGAGTGGCCGCTAGCTGCATGGACGTTTGGCGCACCTGTAGGCAGTGAGGCGTTTGTTCAGCTCCGAGACCAAAACCACTGTCTGAGCACCTCAAGTGTCCTTGTAGCGTCCCTGTAGTGACCTCTAGTGGAGATTCTAGATATTGCTATGGATTTCAACTGAATGCGAATGTAGAGACTTTAGTGAAGGGTCACTGTTGCTGTAAATCCTGCAAAAATCGCCTCACTCCCCCTCTCCTTGTAATGTGTGTGTGTGTGTGTGTGTGTGCGTGTCTATGTGTGGTCCCCCTGTTTCTTACCCCCCCACCACCCCCTTCCTATCCCCAAGCCTCAATCATTCGCTGGTGCTCTGTAAATTTCCCTGTGTCTCTGTCCAAACTACATCACAGTTGCCTTGCAGGAGCTGAATGATTTTATGAGCCGATTTTTTTTTCTCTACCAAATCATTCGCCTGTTTCTCTCGCTCTCTGTCTTTCTCATGTGATCCCCGTGATAATTGAGTCTCTTCCAGGCCTTTATGGTACCTCTTCTCTGTGGTGTGATTCAACATTTGATTTGATTTGATTTGATTTGATGCAGAGCAAGATTGAATGACTGAGTGAATCTTTGGTGCTGTATTGTTTTCCTGTCCTGCCTTGACCTAATGCCTCTCTGGATTGCTCTGTGGGTGTGCAGTGCTGTGCAGTGCACATGCAGTGCTGCTAGTGGCCTGGACAACCCGACTCAATCACGGTTGACAGGGGTGGCGGGTTAACACTGCATCAACTCAACTGGGGACTGCAGTTGTTTGTTGTGTGGTTGGCTCCATAACGTCCTGTGCTTGTCTGTCTGTCTGTCCCTCCATCCGTCCGTCCGTCCCATCAGCAGGCCTCGGACAAGGAGAAAATAGACCAACTTCAGGAGGAGCTCCTCCGCACGCAGGTGAGTTTGGTCTATTCTAGACGTTAAGCTACATCCACACACGTCGCTACTCGCTCCAAAGTTTAAATTGTTTCAACTCGGAACCTGTGACACTCGGAATCGCATCGCTCGCTCTCCCCTCACCTGTCTTGGCCCCGAATCGCTGGAACACATGCAGATTCTATTTGCTAATATACCGTAGCTCAGTGACTAGCTGATCGTGGGTGTAGCTTTAGAGAAATCCCCACAAACACAAGGTTTTTTTTGTTTTGTTTTGTTTTGTTTGTTTTTGCTATTTTGGTTTCCCTGTTTTGTTTAGTTGACTGTAACAAAGGTGGGGTTCCCTTGGGACCCATTGTAACTAAGGCGTAGCGTTGTTCCCACCCCTCAGCTGAAGTACCAGCGCATGCTGGAGCGTCTGGAGAAGGAGAACAAGGAGCTGCGGAAGGTGGTCCTGCAGAAGGATGACAAAGGCATCCATCAGAGGAAGGTCAAGGTGAGGTCATTCTGTCCATCACTGCTCTTTGCAGTGCAGAGGCAACGTGTTTAAATGCGCCAATGTCAAGTACATGCCAGGGCTGTGCAGTTCCTCAGAATTTAAAAATATTCTCAACCTCATTTATAACTTCTTACAATTTTGAAAATGGTGCAACAAGTGAAATAAAAAAAAAATTGTGTCTTTTTTTGTATAATTTGCCATTTTCTGTTTGACATAGGTATTCTTATTTGGTCTTGGTAAATCTGCTGCAATGCATGTAAACAGTAGCTGTTTTATAAACAATTGTTTTGTTTTTTACATTTGTTTAAAAAAAAAAAAAGAATTTACTTTTATTCTTTAAATTTTTTTACAGAATCACTGTGTAATCATGTTAAGCAAACAATATTCAGTGTCAGACCGTGTCAGTAAAGACCAAGCAATACTGTAGGTGAATATGATATGTTTGCCACAATCAAGCAGCTCTTATTTAATGCATGTGCATTGCTTCCATGCCTCCTGCAGAAGTCTCTCATTGACTTGTACTCAGAGGTGTTGGACATCCTCTCTGACTACGACTCCAACTACAACACCCAAGACCACCTGCCAAGGGTAAGGGCCCTCTCTCACTCACACTGGGTTACATTGTAGAGGAGCGTACTGGCCCATTAAATGTATACTACTACATGGCTTTGTCTATTATACTGTATGTTATATATGTTATATATGTTTATGTGTTAAATGTATAGAGATTTTACATATACCCAAGTCCTTGTGTACAAAAGTATACTTGGCCAATAAAGCTGTTTTTGATTCTGATCCTGTAGAATAAATGCACACAATAATGTGACTGGGCGTTTCATGGCTTGGGTCTATCTAAATCGGATCTCAAATGAAAGAGTCATAGATGGCCTCTGTCCAAAGCTGGCTCAGGCCAGAGAGAGCCCCTAATGTTGCTGACGCTGGGTAATGTCAGCACACACTCTAGCCTGGTCCTCGTGTCGGGCCCAGCCCCGGCCCGGTCTGACTAATGAGCTGCTGTGGGATGTGCCGTTAGGTGGTGGTGGTCGGGGACCAGAGTGCTGGCAAGACCAGCGTGCTGGAGATGATCGCCCAGGCCAGGATCTTCCCCCGGGGCTCGGGCGAAATGATGACCAGGTCGCCTGTCAAGGTGAGTTAATGGGAAGCAGAGCTCAGCTTCCAGCCATATGGTCCTGGACCATGGTGATAAATGGACTCCAATACCCAGAAGTCTTGTTCAGCAGGAGACATGGCCGTCCTGTTGTTCTCTGTGGACATCTGATGGGCCTTATGGATGGGCACCATTAAGTGAATGTTTGTAGTCAATTGGGTGGTGGTTGTTGTTGTTGTTGTTGTCGTGTTGTTTGTTTAGCCCTAGTCCATGTTACCCCTAGATCATTCTGAGGGGGGCTGGGGGAGGGGGTTCTGTGGGGCTGGGAGTGATGTGGGTGTCTGGCTCTGGCTCCTCCTTCAGGTGACCCTCAGCGAAGGCCCTCATCACGTGGCCATGTTCAAGGACAGCAGCCGGGAGTTTGACCTCACCAAAGAGGAGGATGTGAGTGGCACAGTCTCTCAATGCAGCATTTCCTGTCTAGTGGCTAAGGAACTATGCAGCTGCTTCTGTAGTGTGTACACACACACACACACACACATACACACACACACACACGCGCACACACACACACACACACGCACACATGAATGAGTACACACACACACACACACACACACACACACACACACAAATAGACATTCACAAACAAAACACACCTACAGTACTGTACAAACAAGCACACATGCAAACACACTCATACACACACATGCATCCTTTAAGACGC
>JAUCNH010000002.1:3296560-3308212 GCA_032353275.1 Sardinella hualiensis | reverse complement strand
GTGTGTGTGTGTGTGTGTGTGTGTGTGTGTGTGTGTGTGTGTGTGTGTGTGTGTGTGTGTGTTTGTATGTGTGTGCAGTTGTCTTTGTAGGCTACATGTTTTGCTTCCATGATCCAGATCAGTTTGAACTATTGTCTGGTAATGGGGTGAGAGCTCATTAGGTATAATCAGACAGTAATTGGCCTTCATTTTGGAACAACTCACTGTCATTACATTACAGTGTACAGACAGGGGGTGGGGGGCATCTCTCCTGATTGCCTCTAAATGGGTAATGTTGGAAAGTTGTTGGGGTGATGTTAGTCATTGTCTCTGTTACACTGGCCCTCAATTCTTCCCTCCATTTTCTCAATCTACCTTTTTTTTTTTCCTTCAGCTTCAGTTTTCTTCAAGTTGTCTTTTCACAGCTTACTTTTTACAATTCTGTTTCAATGGCTTCAGAATACCCCCACTGTCCACTGTCCTCTCCTCACTTCCTTTTCACACCTATTCATCCCTACTAGACACAGGTATATCACCATCTCTCTCTCTCTCTCTCTGTCTCTGCACAGGTGTGTGGGGAGTGTGTGTGTCAGGCGTGTGCGGTGCGGCTGGCACCCAGTCCCGGACCGTGTGGTGCGTCCACTCTGATGGCTGGACCACCCACCCGTCCAACTGCGCTTCGTCTGAGCGCCCCCCTCAGGATCGCGCCTGCGTGCGCGTGTGTGAGTGGCATCGCACGCTCTTCGAGTGGCAGCTGTCGCCATGGGGACCCTGCAGCCCGGCCTCCTCCACGTCCACTCCGGCTGCCTCGGTGCCGGCCGTGAGGAAAGAGTGTGTTACGGCTCAGCGTGGCGTGCAAAGGCGTGGCGTGACGTGCGCCAGACGCACGGACGGAGAGGCGGCAGCCGACGCGCGCATGTGCGAGGCCTTCTCCCCGCGCCCCTCCGAGGAGCAGGCCTGCCTGCTGCCCTGCCCCATAAACTGTGTCCTCTCGGCCTTCTCCCCCTGGTCGGCCTGCAGGAGCCCCAGTCAGGGCTGTGGGGCTAGCAGCAGCAGCAGCAGTAGTACCCCTCTGCTCCAGCACCGCACTCGCCAGGTCCTGGCTGCGCCCCTCTATGGGGGCTCCGAGTGCCCCAGCCTGTCTGAGACGCGGCAGTGCCACCACGGCGCCAACGCACCGCCCCCTTGCCCTCACGACCAACAGGAGCAGAGCTACAGCCTGTGGGCGGGGCCCTGGAGTGAGTGTCGGATCAGGAGCAGCTCGGCTGGCGGGAGGACGCGGTTGGACTTCAGCGTCCAGGACTCCTCGGGCACGGCAAAGGCCAAAAGGTCAAGCGAAGCCTGGAGGTCAGTGATCGTGAGGAGACACACAGAGAGCATCGTCCGCATGAACCACCACCATCACCACCACCACCATCACGAGGCAGGTGGGGACTCATGGGACATCCAAATCGGCTATCAGACGCGCCAGGTGCGATGCACACGCAGCGATGGCAAGAACGTCATGCTGAGGTGAGTTCACACCTATCTCATCTGCCTTTTAGAGTGTGAGATTGACAAAGAAAGAAGGATATTGATATTTGATAGATCGATAGACACATACATACAACACATGAACATTTAACACTATAACAGTTGTGAAGTGACAGTCTATCCACCAGATTTCAGAACTGATGACATGATGCGGTGGCCAGTAGGTTGTTATGGTAGCATGGAGTTAAAGCAAAGAGCGAACAGTTCAAAGTTTTGTATCTGATGCTGACAAATGCTGACAAATGCTGTGTGTAATATAACACACTGGTAACAGTTTTCTATGAACTCAGTATTCATAAAGCACTAAACACATTCATAAATGTGTTTATAATGTATTCATAATGTATTCATGTGTTTATAAATGTGTTTATAATGTATTCATAAAATTTCATCAATGTTCATAACTGTTTATACATTCTTAAAGGCGTTATAATGTATTATTATGCCTTTACAACTTGCAACAAAAATGTGTGTGTGTGCGTGCATGCGTGTGTGTTTGTATGATGTTTATGAGGGCGAGGGAGACAGAAATGTGACACAGTCTTGATGTGTGTGTATGACACAGCAGTCTGCCAGTGGCTTTGAAAGGTGATGAGCGTGGCAAGGTGTTGGGCAGGGCTCACTGAAATGATCAAAATGTCCCACCCAGACCTCCTATGATAAATGTACCTCACCTGTTTCTCCCCAGGGTCTAAAGAAGTCTAGACACACGACACATAACTCTTTCTAGCTTTCTAGGCACCTCTTTTCCTTGCTTGGACTGGATCAAATGCATTCTAACTTTTCTATAATACAGATTAGAATGGAATAGAATGGAATAGAATTAGAATTGCATACAGTAGTAGGTACATGTACCTATAGAATGTAAATTATACCAACAGATGGAAAGTGACTAAGTCTGCATACAATAGTGTGAAGCACAGTTCCATGACTGACTGTTTCTTTGATATTTTTACTTCATTTCTCTGTCTCTGTTTTACATGAAAACACTGTGGTGTATCAATTTTGCATGGCTTGTCACAAACTAAATCCTGGTGGTGTTTTGATTTTGAGATAAATATTAAATATATAATAAAAAAGCAAGCTTTGGATGCGAGGAGGAAAAAACAAAAACAAAATTACCCCTTGTACCTCTCAGATTTGTCACCGCACAGGCTTTGTTTGCCTGCTAAAAACTTTTCCCACATTCGCCAAAGCAAGGACTACTGGCTCTTTCAATTTGACTTTGTTGTTCTTATTGCAGGGAGAGACAAGTCCCGATGGTTCCGGCTGAATGAGATCTCTACCCAAGGAGCTGCGTGGAGGAGCTGCCAGACCTGTCACGCACAGTGAGAGATCATTTGCCAGGACAAGGGAAATTCCCCCTGATCCAGCTTTAATGGGCCTGTCTGTGCCTAAAACAGCTTGACCAGCACTACCAAGTCAGGAAGCCCACCACTGAACACATGGTGAATTTTCTGAAAGACAAACCACATTGCGTTGAGTTAACTAAGAGGTTGCATTGATGTAAGAAGATAGAGATATCACATTACCCAGACTACTAATAATGCAGGTGCACATTCCACATGTAAACGTAGTGACAAGTTCGTCTGGTCTGACATAAAATGAACATTTATTGGAGTGCATTATTGGCACACAACACTGCGATAATTGACAAAATGATAATTTCAACACAAAGCAGAGACAATACAGTCTTGCCAGGTAGTGATGACTTGTACTGTAGAGATAGTTCATCAGCATATGCCGAACAAAGGAAGTGCTCATTCTATGTCTTCTGCAGGTTTTTTAATCACTCTCACCTCACCCTGTGCATACAAAGACTTGGATTATCTTGGCAGAAACGGAAGAGCCTTGTTCAATTTCTCTTTCATAGCTGTCTGCACCCTCTCCATTTTGAGGCAGAAGGAAGCAAGCTTGTACCCACCTGACGTTAGATCACAAAGTAATTCCACAGTTCAGCCTGAGTGCATTTCAATTTGGGGTCTGCATTATTGATGGGGTGTGGGGGTGGAGTGAGGATAGCCGGCTCCCCACATTGTGTCCCCCTAATTTTTACATTGTGGCCATATATTAGTATACGTGGAATGCGAAACAAATAAAATAACAGTAAAATGGAAACATATTACATATGGGAAGGGAGTACCAGTGCAGATAATTGCAATTTGGGGAAAGAAAATATGGAAATAATGGCCTATACACAGATGACAGATGCACACATAAGTAATGAATTGGCATCGCACAGAAAAACCGGGTATATTGTTATTACAATATTTTTTAAGGTGGGATTTTTTTCATCTGTATTCTGCAATTTCGTCTTTTCAATAACATACTCATGTCTTTCAAGGAGTTAATACAGTAATTCTGATCATATGGCACAGAGATCTTGAGAGAAATTAGCTAAAGTTCCCGAAATATACGTCATTTTTCTTGACATGGTCAACTGAAAACCAGTCAGTGAGGAAAGTAATGACCAGCTGTTGGCCTTGGAAGTGGGATGAGATTAAGAGATGAGCAGGTGGCAGGTGTATCAGTGAAATAGCAATCTGTGAGTTTTGAAAACAAACTTATAACTGGTGGAAATGATTACAAGTAAAAATATGTACAACAACATCCAGTTTATATCAACCATTATGAGTTGATTAATGTCAATTTAGCTGTTTATTAAAAATATATACTATTAGTAAATGTCTGTAGGGCTACAAGTGTTTAGATTGTACCAGGCAACTGAAAGCACTCGGCACAAATGAAGACATAATTTGTGTGTGTCTACCAAAGCTGTTTTTTGAGGGAGGTTAATGTAGGAATGACAGCCAAATGGAAGGGGAGGGAATAGTGTGAGTCATTAGCCTGGGAATACCCATGCTGCCTTGCACGCTCGTTCCGAACTGCATGACAGCCTGGAGACCATGGCCGAAATTTTTGCATGGATTTGGGAACAATCACAGAACGGGGGGAGACGGCAAGACGATGCACAAACTTTTGGACAAACCGAACCTGACGTCCCCGATGAGAAAATGTATAGGTGGTCCCCAGACTAAATCTCACTTGAAATTAGGCTGGTGGTAGCCAGGCTAGTGAGACATGCTAATGGACATGTGAATACTACATGTGAACGTGCAGTGCAGTAATACATAATCACACGTTTGAGACACTTTCAGAGTGAAAAGTCTTGCTTTTTTAATCTGTTATACAGCAATATAGGCTACACTCTACCTCATCAGTCAGTCGTCTGATCTAATTGAAACTGTGTGGAAAAAAAAAATAATAATGAAAATTTTTTTTTTTTTTATAATTTCAGCTGATGTAACACACAGGAGCAGCGTGTGTCGTTTCAGTGGTGCACCAGGGCCAATCTAAGGTGGATTATGAGTGTTCCCCTCAGAAAGCCAGCCAGCCTTCTGCAGAGCGGAAAAACAGCATTCAGTACAAGTGCAGCTAAGCCAAATCACCAGGCCCTGATTCAGCAAACTGCGGCTGGCCTGCAAAAGGTAATCAATCACACACTAATGCATCCTAATGTCTTTTCTATGTTTGCCTGAGCAGTGTGTGTGGGAAAGCAAATTGGTATGTGACATTTTATAATATTGATGGAATCAGTGCAAATGTTAGGATTACATGAACAGTGCGCTGCATATACACTGGTGGAGCTTGCTTGGCAGCTGAAATGTGGTTCAATTAATGTAGAACATAGACAAAGTCAAATAGCTTCCCCCTTTCTTTTTTCTCACCCAGAAAAGCAGGCTGCAGTGTGACAGGAGTGTGAATGAGTGTGTTATTTGTTAATGCTTTAACCATAATTGCTTCTGTACTTCAATGTGACTACAACACAACTTGACCTCATACTTGATGTTGTCTTGGCGCAAATCAATTCAACTTTCCTCAAATGAATATTATTTGATTATATTCTGTCATTAACATCAACCCGAGTTTATAGAACCAGTGGTCTAAAACCTCTGCAGGCAGCTGAAGGACAACAAAGCCAAAAGCTGAGATTATGTTTGAACATGTCTCCGACAAATAGTTTCAAAGCATAAGATACTGCCCATATTTGTCTGGAAAATATTTTTGAATAGCTCTAAGTTTTGCACTTTTATAATTGGAAAATTACCAGTTGATAACAGTGGGCAAACTGAATACTGATTTTCTTTCCCTTGAGCAAATAGATGTGGGAATGGAAATGTAACACAGGAGAGAAAAGAAGCACATGAAAAAGCCTACAAAAAGGACTTTAGCAAAGGAGCGCTACAATTCCCCTCTCCTCGCACAAGAAAACAACACAGCACTCTGCTGATGGTGAACATTACATCTTATTGTATCCAAACAAGCACAAAAGCAAACACGTCTGTCAAAAAATATTCCCAAAAACACAATTGCCACTTTCACAACTATGAAATGGTATGAAACATTTCCCACAGCCTAGCGACTTTTGTCAAGTATAATTTTACATTTTGCTAGCAGCGAGGACAGCCCAGACATTAGCAGTGCCAGTGGAAACTGATAAATGCTAAGCACCTGCATGCAAATGACCAGCCACTGCTTTGAGTGCTTCATCAGTCTCCACTCTGGGGAGCGCGCCCAGAATGTGGATGAGAGCAGCCATTTAGTTCAGGTTTACTTTTAGAAACAACCCCCTGTTCCCTTAGTTGCATTCTGTCCCAGCACCTTGCATGCTTCTTTTTTTTAAGTAAATTGGCACTTGCACCTTATCTTGCAAGTACGGTCGATCAGTTATCGCTTGCCTCTGGAGTATTGGAAAATGCTGTGTGAACAATTTTGAGCAAAAGATAATTGAATGAATTATCACATTTTGTTTAATTATATAATGCATTGAGAATTGTCTGATTAATCTTGCATGCTAGAAAACTAGCCAGTTTATAAACTGACCCAATATTTGCTAGATGAGAGGAAATCTCACTCCTATGCCCTATGAAGAATGGGAATGTCAAAAGACTTACTACAGGTAGTGTATGTATACCTCAGCGCTCTAAGTTGGTGGCAGGGATTGAATCAGTGGCATCCATTGAGAGTTTACAGCCTCTCTTGACCACTGCTTGTATCCACTGTAAAGTGTGAGGCTTACTAAAAGACATCCACTTCATCCTTCACTTCAGATCCAAAAGACTTCATTTAGAAGATGTAACCCATAAGTGAATTGAGCTTAAACTGCTGTTGTGTTGTGCATTGTGAAGTGACAAGCGTTTTGCTATAACAGTACACATGGCGGTAACCAGGAAGAGTCAAATGCTTATTTGCAACATTCATTTTTAGACAGCAGGAAAGAACTGAGAAGTGGGACCACACTGCACAAGGCTTTTGCAAATGTTTAATTATATTGTCAGTTCTATGCAATGGGAGAGACACATCCAAAATATTTCGGAGTTGTTGTGACAGTGTGTCATGCATTGGCAGACCATCATTGTGCTTCTGCAGCTGTCTCATTTGCATTTGGTTGTGAATTACTCATAGACCGGAGACAATACTGCCACAGTCATGCCAGATGTGTGCTGCATGGACTCTGAAAGCGAAATCTCTCTCACCAAAGCCTATTTGCATTCGCAAACATGCCATTTTAGTGTCACTATGCATTTCTGTTTCTCCAACTGTGTCTTTTTCATGTAAAATGTGTGGTGATGCAGTGAGATGAAGTCTTACACAATTTCAGTCACATTTCTTCATTTCTTTGCATCATTGCTGATTGCCAGAGTGCCTTTCATTATTTGCACAATTTAGACCACTGGAACAGGATTATCACGAAATATTTATCATTTCGAAATTAATAGTTTTAATTATCACACTGAGAAAGTGAGAGCACAAATTGGTGTTGCTAACAGACAAAGATGTGAGAAAAGTAGATTATTTTTGTTCTATATGTTTGGGCACCTAGGCTATACCTAACAGTAATTTTCTTTGTGGTCTAACTGATATGGCAACATTTACTCTCTGTTTCTACATGCTTGATGTGACTTCTAGACTACCGCCAGGTCAGACTCAAAAGCCTGAAATGCTTTCTGGCAGCATACATGCCCAATGTGAAAAATGTGTAAATAACATTACAGTTTCAAAAGACTTAACTGTGGCAATTCAAGTGGCATGCAGAATCTTGCTGCACAGTTTATACATTTCACATTGGTAAACAAACATCAGCTCTCCAACTAAAGACGTGAGATCAGTTGGTTTCACTACTGGGAAACGTTATCTCCATCTGCCACACCTCTGCATGACAAAATGACCTAAAGGTGCTTTCACACAAGGGATACTTTTATACACCAGCAGCACCACTCACTTGCACCTTGCCAATGTTATTTACAATTTAGGTATAGCAATGCTAATTCAGCACGCTAACCGCAGGCCACTGGCAGTCTTAATGAACCCATGTTCATTTTTGCAATTCAACATGGTGTAACATGCAAAGGATAGATTGTTTTGTCTCTGTAGAGTTTCAATGCCATCTGGAAAGGCAAGGGATGGTCTTTCTCCACAGTTAAGGTTTGATAGTGGAGTCAGATTCTTGACAAGTTACACACCTACCCTTTGAACTCTGGATACTTAATGCTGAGATCAGGTGGCTGCGTTTAGGAGTGATTTTCTGCTTGTTTAGAGCTTGTGCTGTCAGTCTGCAGAGCTCGATCTGGAGTTTAGGGTTGTTAAAGGGAAGACAGAGTCAGAATCTGGCTTTAGCCAGCTTTACCTCTTCCAGGACGGCACTTGGAGAAAATGAGCCTGATTGTTGACCGTGTGGATCTGAGCACAGATAAAGTGATTGTGGATGTTGTAGTACTGTATGGGTGTGGGCTGTTAACTGCTGTAGGAGACATCCACAGGAAGTTGTGATGTTTTCATACAGGCTACATAAAACCTCACAGGAATTTTGCCCTTTTTGTGAAGCACATTTAATGTAATTTAGGCATCACAGCATTTGGCCTTAATCTTGCATGAATCATATTTAATGATATTTAAAGCAGTTCTCCGGAGTGAATCAAACCGAAGCCCTGTTGCCTGAGGCTGTCGAGTGCTGTCGATAGGTATCAGAACTACATCGGTAGGTACAACGTAGACCTAATTCGAGCTGCTATACTGCTAACTGATTAGGTCATGTCTTTTTCGCTATGGTTTCGCTTTCACATGCCCTAATCAGTTCCTGCTGTTGAGATGCAACTGTCCTTATTTCCAGAGGTCTTAATGTAGGCTACCTTGTGTCTTCAAATTCTTATTTGACACTAAATTCTGAATTCTTTCTATTATGCCAGCATATTCTTCTTGATGTCTACAGTATGCTGACTAAAATGGTTCCATCCAATTTGTAAAAGTCACATTTGCCTAATTGTGTATCATGTGAATGAACCCCTATGGAATGTGGATTTGACTTTATCTATTTCTTTTGTCACTTTTAGTGTCATTACTGCAAGAGACACCACTGTCACAGAGTAGGGTCACCACTACACACCATAACAACCAAAGAAACAACAGAACAGCATATTCTACTTCTTCCACTTTTTCAGTCTGTTACTTTTAAATCTATTGCAACATCATGCTTTTTGGATACATAGTCAAATGGAAGTGACGGATCACTTTCAGTGTCAACATTACAGCTTTATTTATTCCAAAATAGAATAGCTATGGGGCATGCAACATGTTGCATGCTTTATCTCAATACAACAAATTGGAGTAATATGCTTAAAAGCTGAAAAAGGTTAAGATCCAGAGAAGAACAGAGGTCTTGCACCAATGCAAAGGCGACCACATCATTAAACAATACAAAACATCCACATCCAATACTACCATACCAAAAGGTTTATGGGAAGCTCACCCTAACGTTTTGTGACAAAATTTTGTTTTGCATTGTCTTTTCACTCATGTGGTGTTTTGAACTTCATATTAGGAATCTTTGTCCTTAGATCACAGAGAGACTTTAACTAAGTTACAACAACAGGGCTTTAAGATCTATAACATATATGTATATATATCTATAGATGCTAAGTGGCACATTACTCTTCTGGTACAGTTAGGCTCTGTTAAAGCAACATTAGCCTGTGCCACAATTGGACACTTTTAAAGAATTCAGTTATCAGGTAATGCTTTGGTAACATCTCCATCCATCATCATATACCTAAACATTTCCTATTACAGTATGCTTGAATAGGAATGAAGAAACCACATCCGGAAGATCAACTGTTGAACAAAGCTTGTTGCCTGTAGTCTTGAAGCAATTGTCCTTACACTACTTATGAAGGCATGACAAAAATCAGACCAAATACACTGTAAAAAGCATTTTATAGATTTGGTCCATTTATGATGAGAAACCTTATCAGAAGCTCACACCCCCCTCATGCTTTAAATCATAAAAATACCTGCTCATTTTTATAAACAACAAAACTACAGGGTGTTGCAAAAACTATATAGGAACTATACAAAATGTATGTAAAAAAATCTTAATTCAACATCCCATTGTTTCATGCTTAATTCCAAGGCTGGAATTGCTTCATGCCCACAACAACTGTGAAGTGATCTGCACAAATCCGCATTTGTATCCATGGCCATGAGGCATCCACAGTATGGCACTCAGTAAAATCTTTGTTGATGTTCCGTGTTAAATGTTTTTGTTCAGTGTGACAGGAATCATAATACATGTATGCGTAAAACTTGATCACCAGGTAACAGCAACAAGAATGACAATACTATCAGCACTAAAAAAAGTATAAAATAAACACACAACTCAATACTTTCAACAATACCAATAATTTGGCTTGCAAATAGTCTGTATATTATATAAAAAAGTTGCTATCAGATTTTTAATAAAAAAATTAAGATGTCCTGCAGACAAATCTGTCGGATATTATGAGGTCATAAAAATGTATGTAAATTTTTCCTTGAGGAAAAAAGAACTTATTTACAGGGATGGTGTTTCATGAAGTCCTACAATAGTCTGTAGTCTACGGTAGTTGTCTCCCGCCGCTCAGACCACAGCGGGGAGGTGTGCAATGGAGGCTTCAGTGTCCACACTCATGACGTCCGCGTCCTTCGTGAACTCAAGCTGCACATCGTCATCTCCGCTACGCCGCCGGAATCCTGGGTCTCTAGCTCTTGCTGGCAGCTCTCTCTAATCACATACACTACAAGTCCCACACAGATGAAAATGAGAAGAGCTATGCCTATGACCTGAAAGTGCGGAAGACACAGAGGATAGAAGAATTAGAATTAGTCTATGCAGTACACGTTTATTATTATTCAGTACTATTTCATCAGATAGAGTCGCCAGAAAACATGTGATGACAGACTGAAAAAAAAAAATCTCGCGCGCACAGCGGATATGATGGAGCCATCCAACAGTTTGCCCCCCCGCCGTTACCCTCACCACGCGTCCTCACCTGAGAGACAACAAATAACTGCTGCGAGCGAAGCATCAGTTCTTGCGGCGTGACATCGTCCCCGTTCGTGGGTTCACACCATTTTTGCGGAGCTGCTTTGTCAACGATGACAAACCTGCCCTTCCAGTCCGTCATTGCGCACGCAAAGTACTGCCCGTCGAGGAAAAGCAGTATCAACCACACGATCGCCGGGACGAAGCTTGAGAGGGATACGGTCTTGCGACACCAAGTGTCACATCTGCATCCTTGAATGATCAGCATCAGTGTAAAGGCCATGACGGCGGGGATGATGAAGAAAGCGGAGGAAAACACACCATTCCATTTGGGGTTGCAAGGACACTCAAACTCCAGCTCCACCAACTTTTCTAGTCCCATAAGTATAAATCCAAAGGCCACATTTGAAACAAGAGGACTGTTGCTAAGTTCATTCTTCAGTCTTGTAAGCCATTGTTGTCTACTTCCCATACTAAACTCACCTCAGAATTGTTATAGTTGTAATGGTCAAAATTCCAAAAGAGGGAGCACCGTTGTGAACACATTGGCAAAAGTTTGGTGATGCGTGACTAACTCTGATCCCGGGGAAAGTTTTTTCCCCGCAGGCAAACTGCCACACTTCCATTCCTATTGGTTTTGAACAAAGGAGGGTGTGCCATTGGCCACAGGATTTGTCCAAATAATTGGCTCCCAGAAGGTGGCAGGTGGGGCCTTAATTTAAATGTATTTTTCATAGACATTTTGAGGGAGGGCAGGAAAGTGGAGGGAAAGTCACCTTGTT
>JAUCNH010000002.1:3051564-3064740 GCA_032353275.1 Sardinella hualiensis | reverse complement strand
TGTGGGCCCCCCCCCCCCCCCCCCCCCAACACACACACCCATCTCTTCCTGTCACGTGCCACCAAAAAGACAGAAATGAACAGGAAGACACAAATAAAGCTTTTTCAGAAAGCTGCAAAGAAATGAATCCATCAGCATTTCTATACCTTGCGTCTCTAACTGCGGTGCAGCTTTCTTTCTCTGATCAATAAGCATAATCATCTCTTGCCGTCTCTGCTGTCTTTTTCAAATCGTTGTGAGAAAGATGCCCTCAATAACAAACAAACAAACTGAATTCCCGGCTGAGGCTAAATGACTGGTGTACACATCTTAGTCACAAGACAGCCCAATCCCTATGTCAATAACCACACAATAACCTTTTTTCTTTCTTTAATTCAATTGAAAAGTTGATGTAATACCTTATCATCAACTATCTCATAAACAAACAGCAGTTTTTTTTCTTGTAATTCATCCCTAATTTTAATTAAAACATTCCAACGGAGATAGAATTACAGTGCCACACTAGCCATGTGTATAGTGATAAACTGATTGGTTTAATTTGATATTTTGATTTGTGGTGTCCTTAATGAACCCCTCTCTGCCATTCTGAAAGATGTTTTCATGAAAGTCCCTGTTGGGGTGCCATAAATCCCTATTAGGCCTCCACACCACAGGCCTCGAGATCACAGCCCTAGAACTCACATAATCAACCTCTCGGTGACGCTAAACCTGCTCTTTAATAAAACACATTAGTTATGATAATCCCCACAGCAGCCAGGAATTCCGTGCACAGTTAGCATTAAACTTTTAAGCTGTAATTAAAAAAATACAGCAGTTCGTCTGCCCTTAAGGGAAAGATCTGTCTTCAATCCCATTGTAATTCGAGCACACCTAGAAGCTGGCTTTGGAATAATAAGGAATTAGAGGATAAATGCACCAACTGTGAAGACTGATAGCTTGATTTTGCATATGGTGGTCTGAGTTTATAAAGCTCTCATTCAGACTTTTTCTAACTCCTCTAGTCATTGTGTGTGAAGGATTTACTGTTTTCCACAGAGGAGCGGAAAAGAAGAGCCCAGACGTTTAAAGAGTGATAGCTCATTTGTGCTCTGTGTCTCTCTCTCTCTCCACATACTTCTTGAAATGCTACCATCACAGCCACATTCATCTCTATGGCATTAGCAGTCTGAAGGGAGGAGAGCTCAGTATTTCTGATGGCAGCACATGCTGGATACAGTCTGGGTGCACAGAATGCAAGGCATCACAGTGGACGTTTCAAACTTTAGAAATGGAGTTGCCTCGTCTTAGATCAACAACCAACGCACCAGAGTACCACTGGGGAGTGCCCAACCTACTCTCTGTCTCTCTCTCTCTCACACACACACACACACACACACACACACTCACAGACTGCCTAGTAAGTACATAGTATGGTAATGGAGAGGCTGGAGGGATTTAACAAACATCAACTTAATGGCCACAAAACACTACTGGACTGTGCAGTCCTCTAGTTAGGTTGCTCACATTATGTGGCCAATCACCAGATTAATTCAGTACTTCATTTATAGTAGTGCTGCTAGGGGATGGAGGTTCGGACTGAAAACCTCATTAATGACACCCCACCCCTCCCCTCCCCCACCACCCCCCATAAAAACATGCTAATTTCTTTTCTCCTTATTAGCGATAAAGGCATAAGGCTTTCTTCAGCTCCATCTCCACAGGCTGAGAGATGGCACATTATGGTCGTACTGCTGGGACACCATACAATCCATCACAGTCCAACACAAAAACACACCATCTGTGTGCAATGCAAGCAGTTCACCTGCACACTCTAAGTCAAGACGCTGATGAAAATGCAACCTAAAACAAACAATCATTCTCACAAGATCAACAAGGATCACAACTCGCAGCTCCCCAACAAAAAGCAAGAGAAACATGTAGTGCCCCACAGTGTCTCTTTGCCCATATGTGGTGAAGGCTGTGGGTAAAGAGAGAAGCCAACAATGCAGTAGGTCACGATTAAATACACCCAGACACAGACTGTATTCTCAGATCAATGCTTTCCAATGATCACAAATTTCTAATACTGATACTCCCCCCAAAATGTAGGCCTCGCTCACTGCCCAAAGAACAGCTTTAGTAGGTCGTGAAAATGACCGTCTCACATCTTATAACTCAGCAGTGAACCCATGAACTAAATCTGTCCTTTCCAATGTACCCTGTGTTACAGGCCACGGCAGGCACAGAGCAGTGTGAAGTAACCTCCCTTTCGCTGGTGTTTCCAGAGATGTGCTAGTGGCTCCAGAATCCCTTGAGCTTCCACACCTTGCTGCCGTGTCTGTGGATCACAGCAGAGAGATGGCACGTCCCATATGGTTTCAATCCAAGCGTGAGACTGTACTGTAGCCTACCTCTGAAAGACCACAGAATTTTCAGGGATTTTTTTGTTTATCTTATTTTGTGTTTAGATGTTACTAATACAAGGGAAGCACAGGGCACAAAGTAGAAATGTAATGTAGTAGAAATACACAATTCAAGGTTATAAAGGGGTGTTTTCCTGCACTCTTATGATAACTAATATGGGTTTATATAGGCAGAAAGCCACTGGTTGCGGCTTCCTAAAGCCTTTTTTAGCATTCTTTGCATTTAGCACCATAGATTATAGTTATGTCCAGGTCCCTGCAGTAATCCATTCATATTTCAATATTATACGGAGGCCATGCAAGTGGCTCAAGCCCCGTCTACAGACCCAATTGCTGCTTGATTGATTTTCCAGGGAAAAAGTAAGTTGACTTTTGGCTCCTGCATCATTTGTTTCAGGTCTGCGGTCAAGAGCAGTGGCTGAGTGACAGATTGTCACCACACCCTTATCATTTCCCCTGTCTGTCATGCCATGGATTTGACCTGCTTGGTGACGTTGTCAACAGTGACTCCAGCCAGCCGCTAAAAACTGTGTAACAGGCTTCCACTGAGAAGAGCCATAATGAGGATTACGGTAGTGTGGGCTTGTGTTATCCGAGTAATGGCAGTGATGGTTTCCTGTCTATCCACAGAATAGGCACATTTAAAAAAAAAAAAACTGGGTAATTTTATCTCTCTGGTCAGAAAATGGTGTGGTTATGTGTTTTGCTGGGGTACTTGGAATAATTTACATTCACATGCCTATTTTGTCATTCAGATTACACTACTGGGCCTGACAATACACACTGCTCCTGTATTCACACTGTTAAAACACAAAAGAGAAACTGAGAAATGTGGAAATAAATGAAAAAGACTGTACTAATTAGGTCCTTCACTGGCTATCAAATTTCTGAAATAACTTCCATTTCCTTGATACTTTTCTGATGCCAATATCTAAAAGATGACAGTTCTGATTTCACCAGCTTCCTCAGACAGCTCTGATTTCACCCGAACAACAACAACAAAAAAACTAAATTCATGCATCTCTGAGACAAATATGCAGAATATATTCCTTGGTTATTGATCTTGAGCAGGAGAAGGCAGAAGTGAAGCAGTGAAATCCCTTCTCCATACCACTTCCACTGCTGACTTCCACGGAACACGACAACAGCTGATGCACTTGTAATTGAGACAGCAAACTGGACACTGGTTGGTCGTTGCCTGTAAAATTAATTTCTCAAGGGCAGTGGACTATCAGCTTGGCTGCAGGGCAATTGATGAATGTAATTAAGTCTGCATTTCATTACAGAATGTCACTGCCCTTAAGAGATGGAGACCCCAACTGAACTTTTCAAATATAATGTTTCAGGCCATTACGTCGCTTACATTTCTGACTGCTTCCTGTGAATTAAGCTAAACCAAATAAAGCTTTCCAAATTAAAGGGAAGTAAATGTTAGATTCTCAACTGCGTTGATAACCAATGTCTGTGCATATTCATACCATCGGATTTACTCAGGCTCTGAAGGTCTGCCCACTGCCCCAAAGTTCATTTCAAAGTGACATAGGGTTGCTAAACTCTGAAGAAGTATGGCCATATCTACAGTAGGCCACATGAGATAGAAAATGTTCTATCATATGCTCTATTCATATGCTCTTCACCAGCTCTCAGAGACCAGAGATTTCTCCTCATCTTTACCACTGCTTTTCATGTGTTCCGTGATTCAAACTCTTATTTGAGCGCAGTTCAAATGAATTGTGTACACAATATATACACAATATATAGCCTAGTAGTTCTACAGTATATCTTACTTTCAGTAGCGCTATGAGGACCAAATGGCTTCTTTCAACCTGTCTGGGAAAATATTGACTGAAATGTGTTGTGTATAGCCTGCCAGGATACAGGCTTCTGATGACACAGCTGCTAGAATGGCTATCTTAGTTGGAATCTGCTGTGTGAGGACTTCTAACGGGGAGCGTCTCTCACATGTTCAGCATACCTACGGTATGTTGCCTCAGCGGTGAAAGATGTGTTGGACCACCATGCCTGCGTTTCCCCAACAGCTTGTAAATGCTTTTAAAGCCCAATAACATCTGGACTTGTGCGGGAGAAGCGTGAGGCATTCTTCCAAAAGGAGCCGACCCGTGGCAACCCTGTCCATCTCGCAAACACTCATCTATGTGCATGGGATGTCTGCATGCCAAAGGCATGGAATCTGATTAAACTGGTAGCAAAGCTCATTAAAACAGATGGTAATGCCTCTCTACGGGATAAGGAAGTCTGTGCAACATGGAGCAAGATCAAAATCAGTAAAGAGCACTTTGACAGTGTGGCAGGGGGGGACAATGGCCCCTTCACGCTTGGCCTGTCTATCAGTGGCACATCACGGCTTTCTCCGTTGAAGGCAATCAGAGTTTAGTGTCTTCACAGGTGTGTCTATAGCAATATGTAAGAATATTACAGTAATACAAATAGTGGCTCACAAGACTTTCATGTCCTACAAAACTCTTGGTCATGGTGGTGAAATGATAACCTTCATTATAGATTAAAAAAAAGATTGTTATCAGACTTTAGTTACAGCATGCCCTGCTTATGCATTTAGATGAACTTTCAGATCATTAAGGAGTCACACAGTGGCTTAACATAGCAGTCATAGCCCATAGTTATTCATGTCTCAGAACAGTTGCCCCTTATTGATGATATTTTTGGCTCAGCACTAAAAACAACACAGCCTTTGATCTTCATCAAACATGCTGAAAAAAAGTGTTATTTATCACATACTGTCAAAAAATGTACTTAATTAGAGAGGCTAAACAAAATCGGAGTTGTCCTCAGATTCTTGTACAAGAATAGGTCATGTTAAAATATAACATTATTTGATGTATTATAAGCATATTTGTAACGCTTGGCATGCAATTTCAAACAATTTATAAAGCAAGTCCACTGACCCACTAATCAAAGCCCCTCAAAATATATAAAAATTGTGGGAGGCCATGCAAAGTAAATCTAAGCACAACTCTGTTTACGCACCATGGGGTGCACTATATACAATGACCCAAAAAGAGGAAAAAAAAATCGAAAGGCATTTTTTCCCTCCAATGTCATGTGAGGGTCAGCATTGTATAGAGTGTTTACAAGGTCTACAGACTACAAAAATACGCTATTCTAGACAGAGGCGCATAGTAGACAACCTTATCAGCAGGAGCACCAGAGAGCAAACAGAATCAACAGACATGTAAACAAAAATAAGCCCAAAAAAAGAATAACAAAAAAAAGAAAGAAGTCAAATCTCAAGCAGCTGTTTTGCGTGGCTTTGCCACACCGGCAGGCCGGTTAGCTCCACAGAGCCCTTTCCCTGAGAGAAACAATCTCTTTTCCCCTGAGCCCTCACCTCGATAATGCACAGCCCGGTGCTAGACAGAGCAATATATTGCTTTGTCTTACTTTCTTGTGTGTTTTGATTTTCTCTCCCCCTCTCTCTTGTTGTGTTTACCAAAAAAAAAAAAAAAAACCCGAATCTCTCCACTCTGGAGACACTGGCGGTTGAGCCCCACTGAAATGCACCATGACAAAGCGAATCAAGGTTGTGCTCTGGACAGTGAACCATATTAGGCTCTGAGATTATTATTAAGGAGTTTCAAATCCTGCCTCTTATCTTTGGTGGTGGCCCTTTGAAGGGGGGAAAATCGCCTCTATGTCTGCACCCCAAACTGGGTCACTGCACTAAGACTGTGCACATCTTTGCACTGCACTACACTGTTGTCACTAACCTTCATAGTTAATAATGCAAGGGCACTGTAAAACATGGTTATTATTGTTCGCCATAACTCAAAACGCGATCCACTAATTTGTTTGCTCCAAGCTTGCCTAGATACAAAGTATTTCCATTTCTATATGCAAATGTCCATTTCTGAGGAAATGCTGTGCGAGGGATATTTATCTGGGCGAGGATATTCAGGGGACTTTACAGTACATCCCAGATTCTTCATGGCAGTTGTGATTTTTTGCACCATTTCTGCATATTTTGGGGCATCTTTCGGGCACAACTGGTAATTCAAAATTTGGGACCTCGTCCTTTGAAAGCTTCTCTCACATGTGACTGGCAGCCATGGATAGAGTAGTACACACAGCGCTAATGGAAAGGGATAAATATGGTCTGAGGTAAAATGCATTTAAGAGGTTTCATGGGGAAAAGTGGCTCCATAATAATAAATAATATGGCATAATCTACTAAGGCACTATTGGCTTCATATTAGCATCCTGGTTTGGGGTCACGAGTTAAAGGTGTGACATACCGGCAAGCTAAAAAGACAAGGAAGTGCAATGGATAAAAAATTGGAGGCACAAACTTTTTGCCCACCAGATTGCGTGTCTGTCCTAGTTTGGGGGAGTGCACAGGAGTGTGTGCAAAACAGTGGCAAAAGGGTTACCCTAATTAACAAATGAATCAGAATCACACAGCAAAGACATTACACTCATACAAACACATATGCACAGTTACAGCAGCCCATCCTGTGTACGACGATGTGTGAGCTCGCACACACACATTTACGAGAATGATTACAAAGCACCAAGTAAAAATGTGCACCAAACCAAAAAAAATGGTAAGATTAATGCTGGGGATCCAGCTGTTTACATCCTTTTAAATATTCATGGTTTGTTAAGGCTATGTTAGGGGGTGCTTAGATATTCCTCATCCATCACAGTTCATTAACACCATTCTCTTGCTTTACCTCCCGATGGACACTGCCTGTCTGGCTGATTGCCTTGCTTATTCATATTCATGTGATTATTCTCTCAAGCATGGCCGCTCGCTATGAGTCAGGAGACGAGCGTGGGGCAAAGTCAAGGTAAACGCCATGGAAGCGGCATCCCTGCTTGAATCAGACACTCGGTGGATCCCTCTGTGCTCTACTGAGAATGATTAGAGTCCATAAACAGTGTGTGCTACTGGATTATGTTGGTTTGGTCAAGTGACTCAATTCAAGCGATCAAACAAATGGAAACACACATGTGACAATGTACTGTAAGGCAGTGACGTGATGAGACACACAGAGATATGGATCTTATTCACACAGAGTGCCAAAACCCAGTCACAGGAGATGGTGGACAAAAAAGGCTGGCTCTTTTTTCCACTCTCTCTTTTGACCATTGACCTTTTTTACTCCAAGATCTGCACCTGAAGCTAACTTCAGTCTGCACAATCTGTCATTTCTTCCCCTTTCTTCTTTCGCCCATTCTTTGAAAGAACAGAGGACTGCCTCACTGCATGGTTCAACCTTTGTCTCTACATGGGCGAGATATGACCTCTTTTCTCTAATACACCTCCATGGTTGCCACTTTATTGATGTAAAAGACAGAATTCTTTTTATCCTCCCTTTTCACACACATGCACACACACACACACACACACACACACACACCACACACACATATACACATTCTCTCTCACACACACACACACACACACACATACACACACACACACATTCTCACACACACTCCCTTTCTCTCTCTCTCTCTGTGGCCACACCATGAATAGAAAAACAGTCTTTGATGTGAAAGAAATCTGACATGCATGTGATCTGTGAACGCCTGCCCGAGAATGCCTTGTGTCATCCCGCCATAGAGAACAGCCAGAGTTGTGTACAACTGAAATGTTAACCATCGCCCAGGTCAACCTCACTTCATGCTGCGCTTGTGGCTAAACAAAGTGAAAGGCCAAAGGATTGAAACAGAGGGGCTTTACAAAAACAGTGGGAGGAAAAAAAAGGAAAAAGGAACGAGGTGGTAACCGAGGGAGACGATGAGCTTATGAGAAGGTTGTGTTTTTATTGTGAGGTGTGGGTTTTGGTTAGATGATTATTCAAGGAAAAATGGGATTCAAAAACTGTAGGCTATCTTTTTGTTGCTCAAGCCATAAAAGGGTAAAAAATAAGAAGTTGAAAGATCAGTGCACCAAATAAATCCTGAATTAGAAGAGGCAAACTGAGATGGTTGCAATTATTCTGCAATAGAAACTCTGACTGCAGACCTACATTGTTTACATGGTTTGCATTTTGAAAGCACGGCTCCAACCTTAATTATTTCCCTCTCATTGTTTACACAGCGGTGGTTGGCTGGTCTGCCCAAACAATGATAAAACGTACAGCATTAACACCACTGTATGGTGTATAGCATTACACTCCCAGCACCACTACTGTACAGTAGGTAGCAAATTAACACCTCCATAGTTCTCATTACAATGGCTTGACTGCTTTTGGTAGTAGTAACAGATTATCACGCTATCTTATGTAAATTGCACCTCACACAAATCTTTTATGTATTACAGAGTTACTTATATACATGAAAATTGCAAGTGCCTTTTGGGTATGCCCACAGCGAGGCACATGCACTGTTGTGGTTTGCTCATCTTAAATATGCCTGATTGGAGGGGTCAAGTTAGGAGAGGCAGAAGAGAGAGAGAAGAGGGAAGAGAGGGGGAAGACAGAATGCCAGGGGGTTGAGGAAGAGGAGAGTTGGAGTGATGAAGAGAGTGTGAGGGAGTGAGTGAAGCTAGGTGGAGAAAATGAAGGAAGCTTCACATGGAATGAAGAAGAAATGATAAAAGGATGGATAGAGGGAGGAGGAGAGATAGAGAGTGGTATTTCAGTGTAGGCCAGGCGATTGATGGAGCCCAGAGCACACCAAAGGTCTCAGTGGCTGAAATATTAGTAGTAATAACTGTTACAGAGGTATTGGGGGATGAAGAGTAATAAAGGCCCTAGCAGAGGGAGAAACCTTCAGCTGCACATTCTTTTAATGGAGTTTCCTCCTGCGACACTCTTTCTTGTACGATAAGCAATTTTGGTCCGGTCGATAAAAGCCCCCTCGAAATTGTTTACTTTCCTCACAGGTAAATCATCTCAAAATTGGCTTGATATTAAGCCATATCCCAGAGTGCATGTAGCCCAGTCCTGCTTGATTACCAAGCAAATGTTACAAACACTGGACTCCATACAGATACCTAAGCAATTACCTTGCCTTTTCACCGATAGAGTAATGGCCTAATGCAACACTGTATGTACTTCAAACTAATGAAATCAATAAATCAAATGAAAAAAAGCTTACAGTAAAGCTTACAAAGCCAACATATACTTTCCTCACAGCTCTTTTGAAGAGCATATTCTAACATATGTGAATATGCTGTATCTAAGGGAACCGGCTATATGCTAAGATTATTCTCTCATCAGTGTGAACCACTTCAATGTAAATTTGGTAAACTTGCTTCATCACCCTCTTTACCAGTCCAGCAGAGGAACAAGGATCTTGCCAAGTCGTGGACACAGGCCACAGAGTGCTGAAGTGATGATTAAATATGTTCTGCTCCTCTTGCACTGAAGAGGTCTCTTTTGATAAGGAATCGTCTGGCAAAATGACAAAATGCAAATGTGGCTTCTGGTGAAAGGGGGAGAAAAAAAGTTTCAATCAAAGTCAGAGTTATCACGTCACATGAGACAGCTGCTACACCCTCCCCCCACCCCTTCCAGAAGCTGCCATCTTCCTGTTGTTCCTCGCTGGACTCATCTGTCTCAGGCTAGTCAGCATGTTCATTTTGGCTGCACATCGGAATGTCAGAGAGATTCGCTCCCGTGCCTCAAATATGGATAAACAAGTAAACGACAGCGAGACATTTACAGTGTACGTGATCCACACGGTTATGAAAAATGCAAACACCAAAAGAGCGTGTGCATGGTAATGCATATGCCAAGGGGCTGCCAAGAGACATATGACAGTGCATTCATCAGAGAGGCCATAAGTAGTATCAATCTAACCTACTGGGGGGTAATTATCAACATACCTTGTTTTATCATTCATCTTTCTTGTCTTTGTTTCTGCTCTGGTTGCTGCTGATAGCCCTCTAAGCTATGTTAGTTCATCAGCGATGATTCGAAGCTTCTCACATAAAAAATGGACAACGTACCTTCAGGGGTAATTACAAGTGTCACTGCCATTTTACAGCTCCCCCATTGTGATATAGTTTGTTTCCATGGCAGCAAACAAACACGTGAAAGGCTAAAAGTATGGAAAAAATGACTAAGCCATGAGCTGCCTTCAAGCCACTGCCAGTCATCCTGGTTTTACACCAGGCTAACATCCTGAAGGAAGAGCAAGGATTCATACCGTGTTACTTAACCAGAAGCTTTGCGAGGGTTTAAATAAACATGACATGGTGGAGTCGGCCAACGCATATTAGAGGTTGCTATGTGCTTTTATGTTGTTAATAGGTTAGGGCTACCATTTTGTTGCTCCACTTGACTGGATGACCGTGAGTGTATTTTTTGGTGTTTGTTCTTGTCCTCTAATGAGCACCATAGAAGAAACAATCAATATTGTTGAATAAAAGATGGTAAAAACACTTGCGCTGGCTGGCTGAATGTCACAAATAAAAACCATTGTTCATTATTACCCAGAGAAAAAGAATAGTGTTTTCTGATTGGCATGATAAGTTTGATAAGTACGGGATAACAGCCTTCGATTTCGCCATTACTGTGGTGCCGAGTATTGCGTTGCTTGGACTGAAAAGCATTGAAAGCAGATGACAAGTCATGATAATAGCAAAGACGAGTAAGTTACTGCTGCCCCACATACCCCTCCTCCACACACACACACACACACACACACACACACACACACACTTCCTCTTCCCTCTACCCCTACACACTCACAGTACATCACCCCCCCCCCCCCTTCACTGTCCCACCACCATTCCAACCCTGGCATCATCTATGCCCCTCACACACTACACACTCACACACACATACAAGCCCCTCTAACAGCACGGCCCCAGGCAGGTGGGTTGGTCCCTTGAGCTGTGGATCTGCCCAAGTTTTCTTCCTTAGACAGGGGAGTTTTTTCTTGGCCTGTTGCTCCTGGGTGTCCCTTGGTGCTCAACTCACCCCAGAGAGTGTTTTGTCTCTGCCGTCTCTGTGCTACTTCGGGGACTATTTTTAGGTGCTTCACCACAACGTTTGTTGATTATTACGCCAGCCATGAGAGTTAATTCTAGTAAATTTTAGTAAAAAAGTTTAGTACATTTTGTTATGTTGTTCTTATCTCCTTACACTGTAATTCACAGGCTGTAAAGCTCAGCATTACCAGAGAGTTTAGAATACTGAAGAATCTTTGGCGTTAACCCTCCATCTCTTAATGATGCTACAGAACAGCATAGTGTAAGCTTCATAGAATATCATACGTGGGACTCTAAAGGCTCCTGAAATCAAGTACAAATCTGTCACAGAGAAAGCCATACATTATACTCTTCCGGGTGAGATACAGTATCAACAACACTACTGTACAAATCACAAAACATCAGCATCATCAACAAGAACAGCAACATATAAAAACAACAGCAACAAGACAAATAGCAACAACAACAACAGCAGGAAGTCAAAACAACAAATATCAAGAATTCTATATTAGAAATGGAGTGCAACAACAAAAGAATAATAAATAAATAAATAAATTGATTGATTGATTAATTAATTACCTGAGAGGATCAAAATTCTAATCCAGGATCATACAGATCTTTTTGCAGGCAGGCTGCAGATTTGGACAGAAAGACATTGATTGAAGAAAAAAATGGTTGCATTTAAAACTAAAAGACAACCAAAAATGACAGTGCTTGTGAGTACTGCTGATTATATCTCCCACGGTAAGCCTGCAATGGGCTGAGAATTGTCCTCTACGCAGTTAGACGCTCCTGCAGTGTAGGGAGAAAAAAAAACGAATACACAGAGGGGATAAACGCCTAACGGCGATAAATGCCTGAAAATACAGCAGACAGGATCCTACTTAATGATGGCTGTGCTATACTTGACTGGCTGCTGATTTCCCTTTGGAGGAGGACTGTATCCAAGGCCCCAAAAACAGAAATTGCACTTGGCATGGCCGTCGTTTAAGCACCTCTCTAGATTAGCAAGGAATCTTATAATCAGTCATTTCACTCATTCATTAGCAAATAATCTCATAAAAGTCATGTCCATTATTCCATCATTTACGAAATGCAGTCTACCACCAATTACTAACAATCACTTGGAGTCCCGACTGGAATACTGACTCCAGGGAATCTAAAAAAGAATGCACAGTGCTTTTTAAAGGTGGCAGTATAAGTGGCAGTCGACCTTCATCGATGTAAGGGATGTTATGTGAACAGCGGCTGTCCCTATTGTGCTTTGAGCTGCCTTGAGCTGTTTGGCATGTGAATTAAGAGCTACCTGAGTCACTTTCAATGTCATCGGGATAAGCACTAATTAGTTATGCCCCTGTCCAGTGCCCACTGTAAATCAGGCCTGCAATGGTCTGGATGACAATGGACTGTGCTCATAAGTTTGCCCATTAGAGTGCCCCCATCAGGTAGATGATTGCCTCTGCACTCGCTCACAGGCTGTGGAGTGATTAGGAACTCCACTAGTCTGCTGCCCAGACAGTTTTGTGTCTGATTAACTCTTGAATAGCCGATGGGTTGTGTAGGGACAATGAAGTCCAAAGTATTTGTATACTGAAAGAATAAAATTCATGGGATAATGCCACTGATAGCACTGATACCACGTCGGTGTTATGTGGATTTGCTGACAAAATGAACATGTTTTGATTGCTAAAAGATACATTTGTAGAACGTAGTAACTTTCCAGCACACATTGACTGATTCATTAACTTACCAGAATAAACTGCCAATTGCTAGTTCTACAGGGAGGGTTGCCATGCCCAGAGGTCATCTGTTAGTTGCTAATTTGTGCTTTGAAGAAAGCATTTCCCA
>JAUCNH010000002.1:2792656-2806118 GCA_032353275.1 Sardinella hualiensis | reverse complement strand
CACAACCTGACCAGGGGACTCTGACTTTCCTTTCTGTCTTTCTCTCTCTGACACACATACACACACACACACACACACACACACACACACACACACACATACCGCACACACACACACACATACACACACACACATACTGCACACACACACACACACACACACACACACACACACATACACATACACATACACATACACATTCTTACCTCTGGCTCAACCAGGGAAGGGGCACTATCGGGGTCAGTCATCTAAGCTGAACATGCTGAAACGCATAATGCTAAATATGTTTTAGTACTCTACTGAGAATGGATGTAGCCGACGACATTTGGAAATCCCATATCTTAACTGTTTGAACCTGATGCATTGGGGATTCGCGCTTGACCCAGGTGAGGAGGAGGGTTGCGCTTGGCATTTATATACTTCCTTGGAAATGTCACTGAAGCAGCAGGTCTCTGTTCGGGGAGTTAATGACTTCCTGAGGGGGCCGTACCAAAGTGGCAGACAGTGGCATCCCAACCCCAGCAGGTCTGCATCTCCGGAATGTTCTCTCCATTAAGGTTTAGTGGTACAGAGGTGTGGATGTGATGAACTGTACTGCATTGCTGAAGGAAACTGGATTTGTTAGCGTTTGTGCAAAATTATGTTCAACTCAGATTTGGGTAAATGTACTTTTTAGACTTAAAAAAAAATATATATATATAGAAAAAAATGTTAATCTCAACTGACAGCCAAACCAAATTTAAAACTGTTCAAACGTTCACTGTTGTAATATATTGTAATACCTAAGTGTTGATCCATTTTTAATATGGAGTCTTTTTGATACAGTTTTTTTTTGTTGTTGTTGTTAGTCTTTTCAGTCAATCATCCCTACAGTAATGTCCTTGACCATAGACATATATTTACCTCTGATTTCCATAAAAGCATCCTCCATGAGCAACGGAACAGACACACTGAACTGTACAAATTAAGTCAGCGAACATGAAAACGGGGGGCAAAATCTGCCATGGCTGCAGTGCTGATGTAGACCCATCTCTGAGCATCTCTTTATAATGCACCCTTATGGACACTAACCACTGAGGCCACTCTTCCCCCGGCAGGTCCAAGAATGAGAGAAATGTAGGCCGCCGTGAGCACACAGAAAGGGCTCCTTTGTCTTTGAGGTACAGGGAAGGGACACGGGCATCGTTCCGTCAGCCTGCTAATGGCGGCGGGCCCCATGCCGCGGTGCGTCTTTAATTACTGAGCAACGGCTGGAACTCCAGGTGATGAAGTGAGAGTATTACCACCGCCACTTTGGCAGCCGTGGAGATTTACGGAGCAAATTGAAATGGGCCCCTCTGACTCGATTAGAGGCGCCAGCACCACTGCGCCGCAATGGCCTTTGGAACATGAATATGGATGTTCAGTGCAGCTATTCCCGTTAGCGTTAGCGTTAGCACTAAGGTGCATAGGGTTTGCATAGTGGCGCTTGGTTTGCCACGTCAAGGTTGGGCCAGCGCCTCCTTGGAGCGGCCTCATCAAGGTGTCCGTCAGCACCTTGGAATGAGCAGGGCCTCGAAGAGGGGAGGGGAAAAAACATCTCCGGAATGTTCTAATTCTCGGCTAATCCAGCTGCCGTCCTGTTGTTTGTGCAAAGTCTCCTCTCAGCTCATATGACTGTGAACCAGCCGCGCTGTGGTGTGGAAGCCCCTGTGCTCTGCAGGCAGTAGACTGAGGGCCACTTCTGATTGGCTTAGAGAAGTCACAGAGATAGTACTTATGACGCACGCAGGTGCAGATGAAGTGTCAGTGGAAGCATGTAAGATAGGGATGATGTTTGGATGCCTTAGTTTGGATGTCTTACTTAGTCCTCAGAAGCACTACAGAGCCGTTGCTGTGCTCCACTATGTTGAAAGAATAGAATTATCTTAAACTACAACAATGACATGAGCTCCAAGTCTCAAAACTACTTGAAAAGAAAAACCACTTTTTGAAATGACTGATAAAGAAAAAGGCAGCCCCTGGATTTGCGAGCAGTATTTTAGTCTTAGCCAGGCTTTTGAACTGTGGCTGCACATTGCACCGATAATGATGTCTAAGTCTGCACCGTTCTGCTGATCCAGCTGAGATGAAGGATTAATCGAATGGACCAGTGGTGCGTAAAATAATCAGTTACCAAGACTGGGAATGTGGAACATGGAATGTGGAAGTGATTATTCGCATATATTCAGATTTATATTTTAATTACCACTTGATTTGACATAGATTATTAATACTAATTCCTAACTATGAAAAGCAATAATCTAGTAATTAATTCTGTAAACAGCCTGTTTGTTAATGATGTGTAATTGATTTGATCGGGGTGGTCTGAACACATTTCTGTCTGTTGGAACATGATGGATGTCTCCATCAGAAGGCTTTAGTAGGAGAGGACACTAGACTAGAGCTGATGGGAGATCTGATGAAGTTTTAACAAGGCACAGATTACTGCATCATTAATGAGCACTCAGTGTGTATTGGGTCATAAAATGTGAAGTAAACCACTTTCTACGGAATGCTTTTATGATGCCTTTCAAAAGAAATACTACTATGTATATTTTGGGGGGATGGGTTTATAATGCATTTTATCAAAATATTGAGATATATTTTAGTACTTTTAGACATAGTTTTAGAAAAAAAAAAAGAAGAAATCTTTATGTAATGACACACCACAAGAATTTTAGATTAGACTGTTATTTTTGTGTTCTTGTTATGATATGAGTTATATAGTATTGTTGTTGTGTAATGACTTGTAAATTGTTAATTATGTATGGTCTAATGAATTTCAATGCCATGGTTCAATGAAGGAAAGAAAAGATTTGTGGAGCTGTGTGGCTGGGAAGCGTTTGATGTCTGTGTTTGCCTCATTTCCCCCCTTGAGCTGATCTATGCGCTGCCTGTGTTGGAGGAGAGAGGCTCTACCATCATCATGCTGCGTAGCATGTCCATCATACTGCACGTCCTACATGTATTAGGATATGAAGGTCATGGAAAACATGTTTCCTTTCTTCAATTAGCTTCCACTGCCTCAAAGCCAACATTCTGTGTGCCTTTCTACTGCCAAGGGAAGATGTGAGGAAGAGGCTTCTGGAATGGCCCAAAAGAAGGACTGTATAATGACATTCCGATCCAATTAAGTATGTTCATTCTAATTGTAATCTATTCTAAATCTACATGCTGGCATACGGGCTGCTGGGCATGGGGAAAAGGCATGGTGTCTAGTTTACCTAGACCAAAGATTTCATAGAATCCCAGTTTGACGTCTATATTTGAGGGCCTGTGGGCTTCGCTTAGGTCGGGATGAGGAAATGAGGGGGAAGCTGTGTGTCTCTTCCCTCCCCAGCGCCTCTCTGCTCACTACAGTCAATCAAGTGCAGATCTCAAGCAGAAAAACTGGAAAAAAAAAATTGTAGAGGTAGCAGAAATTGAATATGCTACTTACTGTAAGTTGGTCTGGAAAGCCCTTGGGGGTTTTTGATGGCTGAATCACTCTCAGTGGTTCACTCGGGCACGTTTGCGGGTTCTGAATAATTGCTGCTTCCACAAAAAAGACTGGAATGTGCCACGTGATGACGTCTGATAAAGTCGGTGTGAATATGATGAATGAGATTATGTGTGAGAAAAGAAACTGGTTTGAGGAAAGTGAGACAGATGGTATCTAGTCTTATGAAGGCCTTCCCTTCATTGTCTTCAAGAGACACTATGGCATGTGTACATGTTAGAAACAACTGGGTTGAGGGACAAATGAGTAAGTGTTTTAACTTTGTGGAGAAATGTATTGCTACTACTTCAACTAGATCCTCAATTCTGCTCTAGTCAATTCCTTGTTTCTTTTCCTGTCTATTTTGGGCATATCCTGTTTTTCATTACTTTTTCCCTCCTTTGCTAATAACCATGGCAACTAGTGTCTGTCTGATGGGTGCCAGAGAGGCTTCCTGTTTAGCTGCTGCTTGTTTAGATGGAGGTCCAGGTCTCAGTCAGTCAAGACAGAGAAATCTGCACAGGACTGAGGGAGTGCTTTTGGCGGTGTGTGGCGGCCACCTCTGTCACAACAAACAAGACAAACAAGCATTTGTCCTTGTGGTGGCAGCATCCCAGTTGAAAATGTCCACCTTTTTGTTCATGTTTACACCGAACACAGAGGGCACTAAGAAGGGTCATTCTTCATCTCAAGAGCAGAAGAATGGAATGGAATAGAATAGAACGCAATGCAAATGTGATGTTGCCAGGCTACTCTAGATGGAAGCTCTTTGTGCTGTGATGCCCTGCTGCACAAACATGCTCTAATATCAGCCAGCATTATTCTCCATGATGAGGCCATCCTCTCTGTCTAGATATAGATGAAAACATCGTCTGTATATAAATTTGTATCATTGAAAATAACTAGAGGCGAACCCTCTTTTTTGTGGATGATTCAAAATAATTTTCTGTCTCTTCAACAATCCTCTGTAAGGATGTATCGCAATACATTTTAGATTTTTTTTTCTTTTTGTCCATTTCTGCTTGTGTTTTGGTTGCTTTGTTTGATTTTTTTTTATCACATTTTCTTTTCATGCAACATTATGGAGACACTCCATCAGCAATTACTGTTCCTGGAAAGATTGTAACAGAAATCAGTCAATGCCTTTGATGCACAAGCCATTTTTTCAGTGCAATGTTTTCATGATTTGTATCAAGTCAGTCTGGTAATGAATGAATGAATGAATGAATGAATGAATGAATGAATGGGGATGCTGCTGAAGAAGAGCAAGCAATTAATTAAACTGTTTAACTGTTAAGCAAGATCTGTGGGCATGGAGGGTCGGAGGTGAACTGCAAATGCATCTGTACAAGGGAATCTGTGGATAAATAAAGGCAACGTGACCGTATTCAAAAGTCTGTTTTCTTTGTTTTATTGCAAATACAACGTCGGTAGCTTTATCATGTTGGTGGGATCTGTCAGGACCTAGCACAGCAGAAGTAGTGCCTACGTCATGCAGAAATGCTAAGAAGAATTGTTGGCATGCCAACTTTGGCAGTTGTCATTGCAGAGCCGGGGTGTGGGTGTATATTGATGTGTCTGCAAGACCTAGATTGTGTGTTTGCTTGCAGCCGTTTGTGTGGTTTTTATTTAGGTCAATCAGAACAACTGTCATGTAGGTACACAGAGTTGTATTTTTATTCTTACCAAAGACCCAGCTGGTAAAAATGTCACAATTAAACAAAAATGAATGTCACGTATACAGAGCACAATACCCCCCCCCTCCCCCCTTCTTTTTGATTAACAGATCAATTAGCCCTCTCAATTGCTTGCTGTGAGGCAGTTGTTCACTTAAATGAATTGACTTGATTTGCAGCAAATTACTGTTGCATCATAGAGCACACTGTTCTGAACAGTCTGGATTAAAAACAAAGTTCAGATCTAAAAATCAAAGTTCAGATCTATTCCTTTCTTCCATATCCATCCAATTCATCCACATTCTAATTATTTTCTGATAAACATCGCTGATCTCCATCGGCACATCGGTAGCCTATGATTTCATGTGAATTTATGTTTTATTCAGATAAAACTTCTCAGTCTGGTAAGCTTGCTTAATGCAAAGACCTATGATCAAGTATGAAAAAGTTAGCCGAGTCGTACAGAAGAGCTGAGTTTCAGGACATGCGTCCCTCCCGTATTCTCCTCCTCCTCGTTGAATTATGAATGTGCTGGGCAGCATGTCTTAAAGGCTTTAACACTTGGCATGCTACGTTCACCTAATGAGGACATTCCCATTTGCAACTCCGAAGGAACTTGGATGTCAGAGGGACATGCAAAGCCATATCCATCACAGTCATATTAGCAATAAAGTAAGCTGGAGATGGAGGAATCTCATTAAACATTGGGGTTTAACACTGGCATGATTTAGATCCGTGTGACATTTAATGACCTCCGACTGAAATGGCAATCGAGTTCAATTCATGTGGGATGCGGAGGATGACGTGTGATCTATATTTAATTCATTTTTCTCTTATAAAGGGAGGCATATTGATAAGCTGTCATCATCAGTACAATCACTGTCCTCAAAAAGCCACATCAATTTCTTCCCATATCCAGCCATTCACTGGTGGAGCTGTGGTGCCTGGCTGGCCTGTTGACCACATTGACTCCCACTCTCCCCATTCCACTCAGTTTTATGGTGGAAAACAATAACTTGAGGCATCCAGCCCCATTCACTTAAAGGAGCATACAATAGGGGTCTGTGCTTCAGAGGAGAGACATTGCCAAGGCTACGCAGACTTAAGTTAAAAAGCAGCACTATTTGATCATCTTTTCTACCTCCTCACATGCGACTCGTGGCAACACAAGAATTTTCCACCTCATGTGCGAAACAAGAATTCCCCAGGACTGATTATCTGAAGCTGTCAAAAGGCATAATGTGACATAGCAGGGTTAAGACGTCAACTCCGTGACCAGTGTTCTAGCATCTGCAACGCCCCCCTCCATGTTTGCGCTTTGGGGATTACACAGCAGCCCATGCATTTGATCACAACTTTTGACCCTTTAGAACGTGCACACATGAACTCCCACACCCAGTGTCTTTATCCCCAAGCCTTGCAACAATCCAGGGGTGGATTTATGGTGAGTGGTGGATATGTGTGTTTGTGTGTGTGAGAGAGAGAGAGAGAAAGATATTGAAATATGGCGAACACATTCATAATTCAGGGCCCGGTTCTGTAGCCCATCTCAGCATAATTGGGTTCCTCGCCATCAGGCACCACCCAGAGAGGCATGAATATGCGCCGAGCGGGTCGGGCTTTCCGTTCCACCACTCCAGCCCGTCTCTGCGGTTAACCGCCGTACCAGTGTGTGTGCTCAAGAAAAGCCCTCCAGGCCCCTCGCGGAATATATCTGGAGCAGCTGCATCCATTACACACACACACACACACACACACACAGAAAGCTGATGAAACAGCGCAGACTGGATGCATAGATGAAATTCAACTAAACACTGATAAAAGTGTTTCCACTCCAGTGGAAAGTCTGTGTCTGGCTTGTGATTTGGAGTGGAAAAAGTAGGTGTCATAATCTGACAGTGCCGGGGAAGGGGGGGGGGGGGAAGCTTGGCAGTACTGGATTCCAAGGAGATCATATCTGTGATGAGCTAAAATGCTATGCTGCCTGACTGTGATGTGCAGATAGCTGAGTATGGCATGGCATTGCAATAATAATGTCCTATAGTTAACTTAGCCTCAAATCCTGTGCTTCCTAGCAATGTACACGTCTACAGTATGTACCAAACACTACACCAGCTGTAAGCTGTGATTTCACTTGTGATAAGTGCTGTAGTACCTGTCAACCTTTGTTGCCTTTAGCTGCTGAGACAGGTAGGCTACTGTAGGCTGCCATGCTGATGAGTGAGCCGCATTGGGGAGATGCAGCAGGTAGAACAGGCTCAGTAGGTGGCAGCGTGAGGGGAGAGGGACTGAGAGGTACACATCTCTGACTCATCCGTCGGAGGACCACGTGATGCACGGGATTAAGCGGACAGGAACACTATGGTCCCTTACCTCTGCATGACATCAACTCCTCATAGTTTTGTACACATCCTACCTTGTCTTGCACAAGACAGATCCAGCAGTGGATCTGAACAGAAAGGAGTCAGAAACTCAACAGAAGAAAGACATTTTCCTCTCTCAACCACAAATCGTTAAAATTCTACGAGTGTTGTTGCCCCAAGTCGGCGTTATAAGGCTGGTCATCTGGGGCGGGGGAGCACAGCCTTCCTCATTGTCCACCTCTCTAATAAAGTCTGTACGGTTTCACCCAGATCCTCATCAGTGCGCCTCTGACCCCTGTCACCGTGGGAACAGATGAGCCTGCTGGAGCCGAGCGGGGAGGAGAAGCCATATTCTATCGGCCTGATCGATCAGATAGTGGGGCCGTGATCGAGCACAGGTGCACACATCCATTAACGGCCCTGTGAGCTCATACAAAAAAAAAAAAAACTTGGCCAGAAGAAGCTAAACCAAACGACTGGCGCAATAACAACCCTTCACCCTGACATATTTCACGGGGACATTTGTCTTGAAGTGACCTCGATATGAGTTTAATATGACTTGTGTTATGTTAATGTTAATAAGTCATTTTAATGCTGGTCGGGTTACTGTCGTGACTGTGTGTGTGAGGCGGTGGTTCTGTGGTGAGCCGCTAAAGCTCTGCGGGCCTGTGTGACCGTGGCAGAGGGCGGCTGTGTGTGTGTGTGTGAGTGGCGCTCAGGGGGAGATGCTGATGATGATGATGCTGCTGCTGATGATGCTGCTGGTGCTGATGCTGAGTGTCCCCAGTGTGTGTCTGGCCATAATAACCCCGGGGAGGAGCGAGACCCAGCTCCATTTTCACCCAGCCTCTCTATGTGGGGCACGGTGGAAAATGCCATGATCTTTAGACCCCCCACAAATCACACACACACACACACTCACGCACATGCGCGCACACACACACACATACACACACACACACACACACACACTCAAACCAGTCCCCGAGTTTGTTTGACTGTATTCACCAGAGAATCTGATAGACAGAGTGTGAGTGTGTGCAGTGTTTCTGCAGTGTGTGCTGAGGTCCTGTGTGTGCATGTGTGTGTGTGTGTGTGTGTGTGTGTCAGGGTGAAATGGAGGAGAGACGGAAATGAAAGGCTAGAAGTAGAGAGTGGAGGAACAGTAGAAGGCCTGGGCTGCCCTGTGATGATAAATGGGCAGCTTGATGAAGAAATGAGGAGAAAATCATCACCTCAAACCCACCTCTGCAAATGAAACCATACGGACCGCTGAGGGTCAATCAGGGTCAGCCACAGGTAAATGAAGTCAATCAGGGGAATTACCCGAATTCAGATTTCTCTGACCCATGTTTTAATTATACACTCTGTGTGGGCAGTAAGAGGATTCAAATACATTCAAGTACATGGGCTGCATCTCTAAAGGTGAAAAAAAAAATCCGTTGTGAAGTTTCTGAACAATGCATGGCTTGCAAAGCAGAAAGGGAATGAATAACTAACTAACCAGAGAGCTGCACTCTGGGCACGTCTTGAATGTGAATTCTGCTGACTGATTACAGGCCACACCGGGGTCCACTGATCCAGCACAACACATCTGCGCTTGGCCCCGAGTTCTGAGTAGCCTCCCTCTGGCAATCAGCTCTCATATTGGCTGCCCGCGCTACCATCCACACACACACACACAGACACACACACACACAAGGTCAGCCGCATGCGTCTCTATGAGAGATTGTGTGTGTGTGTGTGTGTGTGTGCGCGCACAGAAGAGGCCTACCCTCAAAGAGGCTGTTTTTGGAATGTGTGCAGAGTAACATCCCGTCCCCTCCCCTCCCCCACCCCTACCCCTCTCCAAATCAATCAGTCTGTCCCACCCCAGGGCACAGAGACAGTGCTGCACTCGAGCTGAGTGGTGGTGAAATTCGACAAGGACGAACTATAGCTGCCTGTGAAGAGGTGTGTATGCATATGTGTGTGTGTGTGTGTGTGTATATGTGTACTATATGTAAGTGGAGTCTGGAGCAAGACACATCCAGCATTTTCCTGTCAGAGCATTCCACCATTGCAGAATCTCAGCATTCCTAGATGAAGAGCAGACTTCCTCCCCCGTCTCACCTTGTGTAGGAGGGATCCCAGACAGGCCTGTGCAGTCTCACTCGAATCGAGCCGGAAGTGGGGAAGCAGAGCGGAGAAGGAGGAGGTGGAGGAGGTGGAGAGGGGGAGTGTTGGCGTGTAAAAGAATGAGAACACAAATAGGGGAAGGTTGCCAGGTGTAGGGCTTGCAAAATCCCCATTCGTTTATCCATAATTAGCACCTTTTTCTTCTCACGCCTGGCGAGTGCTTTTAAGAGCGCCCCGGACTCAATGAGCCCTGCTCCACTATACGGCCGCCTCTTTTGTCTGGCACTCAACCCCGCCGGCACATATTGTGGCCGTCTGTCTGTGCACACGCACACACACACACACACACACACACACACACACAGTCTGTTGATTGCACAAGGGGTCTTTTATATGGCAGGCAGTAAATGGGAGTGCCCATAAAGTGGCACGGATGTGGCAGCACAGGGGGGAAACACAGGAAGTGGAGGCTAGGGACAGGAGCAGGAGTGGAGGAATGAGGGGGACAAGATGACGTGAGTTTCCCCTGCAGAAAACACAATGAGGCAAACGCACCACACCGGCCGCTCTAAAACACCACAGGGGACCGGAGAGTTGCTCCAGTTCAATAGGGTTGGTCTCCTCAGGAAGGAGTCTCCTCAGGAAGAAGTTCACACACAGAGAGCCTTTCACACAAATTCCCCCAAAAACGATTTCAAATCCCTGAAAGAATGGGGTTAATATTTTCTTAAGCTAAAAAAAATACTTTCACTTTTGACTGACAGAGTTTTGGCAATGAGAAACAAAGTGCTATCATTCTTTAATCAGATTTTTTTCAAGAGTCATTCAGTCTGCTTTATCTTTTATCTTTTGGTTTTACCTGGATCACTGCACTCCATTACTAAACTTAATTTGGACTTAGTGGGCTGAAAACAATTGCTCTTACAACATTAATTTTGGCCTGGCATACCTACAGAAACGGTGCCAGCCTTGCTAAGGAAATTGAAACATGAGAGTTAAAAATGCCATGTGCTCCTGCTGCCCCCTACTGAGGGACTGAGTCACATACACCTAGCAATCAACACTTCTTTCACATTTTAACGGTTGAATTTTTTTTATTACATTAAAAAGGTCATTCAAGAGGAAAATTGATAATATATGATTGCTATGAGTTTTAAATAAGCCCCACATTTAACAAAGATCCCTTTGCAATTCCACAAATGAAGACAAAGAGCCACTCACGTAGATATGTAGAGTTGATATTTTATTGTGCGATATGCAACCAACACCACACTTCTTTTCAGCATCAACAAAAACAACATTGTCTCAGCTTGTTTATGTGCCATAGTTATCTCCATACAATCCACTCTTAATATCACTTGTACATTCAAGTTTGCACATTCCATATTTCACCTTACTGATCAGCATTGCAACATTTTTAGCCATTTCACATAGAAATACGACACTCCTGTATTCTCGTCCACACTGGTATTACTGATGATCTGAAGAGGCTCTCTTCACACACTGAGTAAGAGGCAGAATGAGTCATACTGTATAACCAGATTTGACTGAGAAACAGCAAACAGATTCTGCGTCGCCTCGGCGAGACTCTCTCCAGCTATTTCTCCAACCACCTTCCGACTCGCAGTCACATTTCCACTTTTATCGCTTTTCCTCAAGCACAGGACTACCAAATAAGCCAAGCGTCCAAGCGACCTCTAAACATTCCCTTGAAGTGCGCTGTCTAAAACGGGAAATCCATTATTGTGCAAAGAAAAGGCCATGTGGGTGGAATCGTGATAGTCTTTGATATATGCAACAGGGAAGCATCACTTGACTTGGTAAATCATCACGTGTCAATTCTTCAGACCGTGCATTAGTCTTTTAGTGGAAAGGACACTCACAGAAACAGGCGCTTGTGAGTACGAGTGCCCCTGGGTTCCGTATGATGGTCTGGGTGCCATCGGCTCAACACAACACAAAAATCTATTTAAAAAAATAAATAAATAGAAATAAGAAGGTGGTGGAAGAGGTACCTGTCGGAGGAGGAGATGGAGTGGCCTTCTGAGCACTGGAGAAAGACAGCGCAGCCCATGCTAATGTGGGCTCCAACCCACCTCCATTACAGCCTGGCTCACAGCCAGCCCGCCCGCCCGCCATCAGTGGCCACCGCACACCCAACACACATGGGCTCATCCCCCCTCCGGCCCAGGCAAGTGGAGAAGAAAACCCTCGGCCCCATCTGACTGCTACAGCCACAACTACTTTCTGACACACCAAACACAGCAATCACGGTCCACTTCTAAGACGAGACCACAAGCACTGACACCCGACTCCCCCACTCGTGGAGAGAGGAAATGCACCCTTGAGGGGGTGAGGGGGTGAGGGTGAGGGTGGGGGGGCTGTTCTATCCCACTGTCTGACAGCTCCTCTTTGAGATGGGAAACCCACAACAACAGACGAGGGAAGGAAATGGGCAGCTATTCTGGCTACAGTTCTGGCTGTGTCCAAAGTGGAGCGGTATTTGGAGATGGGGATCACTCGGTGTTCCTCTCACCGTTAATCTGAGAGGATTCATTAAGCAGCTGCGGCCGGCGGGTCACATTACTACACAAGGCATGGAAGTGCTTCAATCGGCTCAGAGGAACATCCTCTGCCAGCCTTCTCGGTTTCATCCACATTATACACCTGAGTTTTATTCATGAGGAAAGGCTGGATTTCTTATTCCCTCTGTTTAGCCTGGGTTTGGGATTTAGATAGGGGGATCCGGAAGCTTCTGGAAAGGTGCATGACAATAAGCCTCAGAGGCTGTTTGTGATGTGGCCTTTACGCCACATGCACGACTGACTGGCCATGAAACACTGGCCACGGAGGCCCGGGATGAGATGAGGGACACTGGGGTTCTCCGGTTCCCAGGAATGGCTCTGGGCTCCTTCGACACGCTCCAGTTTCTGTTTATTTGCAGGGCCTTCCAAAAGGCAGCCAAGGCCTCGCTCTGATTGTAATCTTCTCCGGAAAGAATAATGTTTAGCTAATAAAGCGGACCGTCTCCCTGGCTCTTAAGAACGCTTGCCAAGTCCTTGCTGTAATTTCCAGTGATGGTGCTTTAACATGTGTTATGTGCCTGTGTTATGTGCTAGTGTACAGCATTTCCGAATGTAATTGAATATGTGTGTGTATGTCTATACTAAAAAACTTAGTGTAGATATACTTAGTCTGCAAAAGAAGGAGGGAAAAGATGTCCTTAGTGTGTGTGTGGGTCTGAGGGCAGAGCAAACTGTGTAAAGACGGCAGCCAGGCAGCATATTCCAAAGGCCCATGCAGAAAGAGAGAGAGAGAGCGAGAGAGAGAGAGAAAGCAAGAGAGAGAGCCCACCCCACCCTGCTCTTTTCCTGTGGGACACACACAGCCTCGGCCCCCGCTGATAATACTCAGGATGTAGGCAAACAACAGTGGCCATGTTTTTTTTTTCTTTTCTTTTTTTTTTGAAAGTCGCCACTTCAAAAAGGCCAACATCCAAAGAATACAAGCCTGCTTCCCATCATGCAACAGTCCCCTGGAGCCACGCTCGCCCGTGGCTAGCAATAAATACTACCATAACAGGTAACGGGGAAGGGAGGAACACGCCGCGGCGATCAGAGCCAACAGCCTCGGGGCAGGATCCGAAGGGGATAGCGAGGGCAGCTCGGGACACGGTCCAATTCCGATCTTGGCACTGAGTAAAAGGCAGTGGGTTTATCATCAAGGAGATTCCGACGAGCAGCGCTAAGGAAACACAGTCCAGGGTGGGGGGGAGGGGGACACAGAGAGAGAGAGAAAGAGAAAGA
>JAUCNH010000002.1:2549666-2564516 GCA_032353275.1 Sardinella hualiensis | reverse complement strand
TTTCCATTTATTAGCTAGGGTGATTTATTCACTTTAGCCTAATCATCCGAACCAATTTGCATGTTTTGTAATGAAGCATAACTTCGCAACAACCTCATGTCTTGGTAAAACGACCATTTGAAGCCTCACATGGTGCCAAAGCTTCCAAAAACAAACATGCTAGAAATTTCCATAGCTGGGCGTGGTAGGCCTATGTGACACATACTGAACAGCACTGTGTCACTGAGTTCAGACTGGCTCACCATCCCGCATCTTCAAGCCACTGGGCGGTTAATGGCAGCTATCCTCCATTAGCGAAACAGCCCATGCCCCCTCCTCACCTTTCCGACTTTTCGTCAACACAGCCAACCGGACTGACCGGCAGATTTCTGGTATAAAGAGAAAGAATGGCTGGCGCTTCATATTTTGCGAGTGTCAAACCACAGAGAATCCAAACAGTCTTGCCGTAGTTTCTAAACGATGATGATGAATGAACATGAGGATGAATAGAAACAGTGTTGCCAGCATTCTTTCATACCACAACTCTCCATCTTGGTGGAGAGGGGTGGAGGAAAATAACGTTGACATGTATCATGCCCATACTGTACTGTCCGTTGACTCACCTCTCTCCCTCCCTCTCTTTCTCTCTCTCTGTTCACTCGTCTACTATGGTCTAATCGTTTATTTATCTAGCCCGGCTTCCCCGAAATGGGTTGGCCCTCGTGGCCCCTGTGCTAACAGGAGGAGACACTTTTAAGAGCTGGGGGTCCCGGGGGGCTCGTCCTCCACACCCCAGTGCCTAGCCAGTGGTCGGTCAGGCTTTTCCAAAGGGACGTGGCGGGCGGCTTGCCTTGGTGGATGGTGGGGGGACGGGGATGGGGGTGAAGGCCAAGATCTTCATAACTTGTAAGTCTGGCCTCCAGCTGTTTGAGTGGAGATTGCCCAAGGATCACTGTGGATCCTCCTCTTCCAGACGAAATGTGTGACCAACCGGCCAGCGCTGCTACCTCCCATGCTGTTAGGGAGGTGTCCAGGGAGAATGGCCAGCTCTCTTGGCTCAACAGACAAGGCTCAAATGTCATGGAAAAACACTCAGGGCTTACCCTCTCAAATCATTAGGCTCTTGTGAGTAAGCCAAACCAAGCAAACAAGGGTTCAAAGTTCATATTAATGTTTTATTTAATCATACATTCATGGTGAAAAATTGAAATTCCCCTTTCCCCAATATAAAAAGAAGTACTTCATATGAAAAAAAGCATTTCAAAGTTATACACATAGTCATAGAGAGAGGAGGCATCACAAACAGACTCCTAACTTGTAGGGGTGCCTCCCGGCAGAACAAATACAATCTCCAGACTACAGGGGCAGAAATAGACCAAATTGCTGTTGTCTTCATGCCAACGCTCTCTTCCTGTCCCGTAGCAGAACAAACAGGTGCTTCAGCAACAAACAGTACATCCATCATAGTATCCATAGCCCTCCTGTCTGTCTAGTCTACCAGCTTACTGTGTCCTCTGGCTGAACAGAGGGAGAGCTCCCAGGCCACGGGCTCTGGGCTTCCTCAACACAACACGTTTCTGATGACACTCTACTCCAAACACCAAGGGAGCCAGAAAAGTTGCCCCAGACATCTCACCCTCCTTGTGGGCTGAGGTGGGGTTGGCAAACCCTCTCCATGTGCACCACCACTTAAGCCCAGACTGCAGCCTCCCTCAGGAGTCTACAGTGCACCCCAGCAATGCCCACGTGTGTTCACACAAGGGCCGATAAGAGAGTGCAGACTCCACCACCTCGACCACCACCTGCCAAAACAGAGTAGATGTGTTAGTTAGCCTGTCCCACCGAGGTACTCTCATCAACACACCTAATCCCTAAGATAAACACTGTGCAATTTCCTCTCCCTGCGAGTTGCGCAATGCCGGACCACACTTCGGGTTTGAAGTTTCAACATTGCCACACTGGGCTGGAGGTGAACCACTGCTAAAATGGTGAAAATATGGCGTGGCCAAGGAGGCGGAGGCGGAGGAGGATGAAGCTGGGTGGTCCAGTGAAAAGGCCCCCAAGGAACAAAAGGCCACAGAGATAGAAGCTTTCCCAAAAAACAAAAGTTACAAGTCATCATGTCATCTCTAGATGAAGTCACTCTCTGGTCAGTGTTACTTCCCAAGGGAGCAAATGTTTGGGCTCGTCGTCTCTTTGTTCTGACATATCAGGGTATTTCCATAGAACTGTTCATGCACCAAGCACCAAGAGCCAAGACCCAAAAGAAACCCTTTGCCTACATAGATGACTGCCTGAATATTCCCTCTGGCTCACTGTCCAAAAGGCCATTTGTGTGTCACTCACTAAGCACCCCCCTTAAGTCAAACAAACGGGGTGTCTTGACCACCTTCATCGCCTGGCCGAACTCCCGATGACCCGCCGTGTTTCGGCGCGTGCGCTGATTGAGCAAACGTGAAAGGGCCCGCTCTCCCGCCGTCCGAACCTGTCATCGGTGCTTAGTCACCACCGCTCAAACAGACTGTGACGCCACGGGAGAGAACGCCCGAGGTATGTGTGCGCGCTCGGCTCAGGGGAGCCACTGACAGACAGGCAGGCCAGGCGCCCAGCTGCCCTCCACGGCTCCCTTAGGTCACAGCGATGAGGCTGGGCCATGCTGCCCCTTCCTTGGGCAGCAACCCCTGGGTGCCCCTACCACCCTCACCCCAGAAACAAGGTTTTTACCATCTGTGGTCCTCAGTGTTGACCTTATAGGGAGAGGAAGGGCCCGAAGGAAGTGTCCACAGCTCCAAAAAAGGCACAAGAGCACACAAGACCTGTGTGTACCCCTGACATCATAGCGATCACGTCTAGGACGACTGGCGCATCCCACCGCCCATTAAGTTTCACTCAGTATATTGAGACTTTATACTGCCAGGTTTACAAGACTGACCCAACACATTGCATCATGTCTTGCAAATGGTCAGCAAAAGTGAACAGTTTAATGCATCCACTGTTTCTCTCATCTCTTTTTGTTGCCGTTATTTAGCCTACTTAGATGTTGAGGTTACTTACTTCATAGACTGGTGAGCACTGCCAGTGTCTTCACTACTAGTGACGTACTTCTTATAGTTTGGGAACAAATCATAATGGCGTGACAGTCGAGAGGACAAGCAGCTGGTTCCCCGCAGCTTTCAAATCTCTGTTCAGTTCTTTAGTCGACCAAAGGTGCTACAGGCCTGAGGAAGGTGGGGGGTCAACCTGTTTGCTCTAAGAAACGAGACAGTTCCATCAATCACCCTCCAGGTCTACAACAGAGGAATACACAACACCTGCTACTAAATCTCTAAATATCTTCTTGCTCCCTTTTCCACGTGTATTACATCATGGCAACAAACTAAAACAAGACGGGGCCAAATGCACCCTACTAAATTCTGATTTAATTTTTTGTCAACTGGAAATGACATGTTTAGACTTGTGTCAGACATATAGACACATGGAAATGTGTCACATAACATTTTTACAATATGACAATACTGACAGACAGTTCTGACTGACATACACAAAACTACATGATGTAATTACAACACCTCTACATGATATTACATATTACACCTATATCAGAGGCCCCTTAAAATAAAGTGTTACCCAAGTATCATTATTCATGCCCTAATTAACCCTAACCCTCATACCCTAATCTTTATATAATCCCAGAAGAGCAGCCATGATGGTTCAGATTTAGCCAACAAGCTTTTTGCATGTCTCTGCAAAAACATGACTTTTAAAAAAGGGATCCCGGGCTAGTAAAACATATAGCTTTTATGACTGACCTTGGCGTCATGGGATTTAAAAACAAAATGTTTTTAATTTTCTTTAAAAAAAAATTAGAAAATCCTTTCACTCATTAGAGGATATTGTAAGAATGGGCATTAGTTGGCTGCATCTAATCTAGGTCCAATCAAGGTGCAGCAACCACCAATATCAACCATTTATTGTCACTTTTTACTCAGAAAACACATAAATGCAATGGCAGCTTACAAGCTTTGCAAGTTAAGGGATTGTTTCAGTTTTAATAAAAAAAAGAAACACGTGATTGTTTTTAAATCTGATACCAAAGTCAGTATAAGGCTAACATGTCTAAATCAGGGATCCTTTAAAATCCTTTTGATTCTATATTTATAACAGTCTTGAAATACAGTATATCTGCCAGTGTATGTCTATGCTGACCTTATTTAGCAGATGATTCATCTGAACTATTTCAAATCCTTCTAGAAATGTATACATTTCTAAAACAAACCACTGGATTCGAAGAATTTAATGCCATATCAATAGTCCATGTAAAAGAGAATTAAAAAAGAAATATTTATGATGTATGAGGTTTCTCCAGGAATCATGCTAGACTTTTCCGAAGTACAAATGGATCACAGCATCCCACCCACCCTGTAAAGGCATACGGGAAATTAATGCTTTGGCACAATCCTTCCCTTTTATGGGAAACACAGCAGGAAAGGCTCGATATGTGTGACTAAAAGCTTCCTCCTGTCAGCTGGGGAATGTGGAGTATCACAGAAGCACCTCACCAGCCGTAGAGGAGAGAGGGGGAGAAAGGTGTGAGGCTGTCTATCCTGTTGTCCTCCTCCTCCACATCACCAAAACAGATGTTCCACACTAAAACCTCAAAGTACCAGCCACAGTGTGGCAGACAACAGTCAGCACTGTGTTCTTAATGGTGGGTACATCGCATACCACATCATGACTTCTGTTGAACAGCTTCTCGATTCGTCCTTGAGTGATTTCATGCTGTGATTCAGTGCTGCGGTGAAGTACTGGTGCCACGCAGCTCATCTTAACTACCGGCAGGGGGTGGAGGTGGAGAGAGATGTATGGCACTAGCAACTAAATATGCATGTTTGCCAGCCTTTAATAAAGTCCAACATCAACACCTCCAAAGGCCTTAGCCCATTATTCTTCATTATCCAGCCTTCTGTTGTGCACCGGAGAGCGAAAACAAATCATGCACATTTGATGCGCTTCAATAACTTTGGGCATTCTTCTTAGCGCTACATAAACTGATTCTTCATCCTTACGTTATTGTGACAGGCCTAACAACAAAGTGGTTGAGCCCCCTCATTTAGCCAGCAGCAGCTGGTTCTTATATTGCGCACATGAAAAGATGTTCTGAGAGCGAGCTCAATAGCACCAGATCCAGTGGAAAATCTTTCTTGTCGTCACGAAAGCGCTTGCAGGCCTTTTGGCCTCTTGTAGACACTTTGCCCCTTTTGAACATAGGATGGAGAACATAAAAGTATGTCATAAGTTAACGGCATTATCGATGATAGAAATATTCAGCGTCCATAAACACAAGGTAATTAGAGCCGCTTGCCCAGTATTTCTCTTAGTTGTAAACAGAGGGATGAGCCACATGAACTGCTTGCTCCTGGTTAAGTGCGCTCCTCTTTACTGGAATGCCGTATTCCTCAGGCTAATCAACTTAATCAGTTTCTAATATATTACAAGGGGAAACAAGAGGCTAATGAATAGCTTGCCTGCTTAATAAAAGCAGGCTTTTCAATCTGGCCTTAGTAGGACTCCACTTGTGCAAACAAATGTGATTAGTACCTCAGCATGGCACGAATTTTGTCATTTGCGTTGTTCCGTGAGCATTCTAGGAACCATAAAGAATCCAATGCTAATTAGACAAAGGCTGTGTTGGGTTTAAATTAACACCAGGGACAGCTAATTACAAACACAAAGCTCTCTCCACACGCACAGGGCACAGAAGGGGTGCCTGACATTTGTCCACGGTGTCTAAACAAACATGTCTGCCAATTACGACTTCAATCCATCAAGTAATTTTATTTGCAAGTAATCATAACCACTGTATTTCTAATGAACACACAAATGGCAGGCTCCTGATTTACTAGGAGACCCAGTAGGGACAGAAGTGATTCGTTGACACTTTAAATGGGAAAAGGCCATACAACTCTTGGCAGGTAGCATTGATACTACAGTATGCCGTCCTAAGCTTCTATTTGCAAAAAGCACAGAGAGCCTTCATTTGACCAAGATATAGTTTATTTAATGTGCCGACAGAAAATGAAACCATTAAACAACAGAATGTAAAACCTCCACCTTTGGTCGGGGCCAGGTAGAGAAAACAACATGTAAAAGAGCGTGGGGTGGGATGGGATGGGGTGGAGCTGGGTGCTCAGAAAGGTTCATGCTAGGGTCTGCCGTGAATTCATAAACGCCACCTGGGAGAGAGCAGAGAAATATCCATTACTGGCAGCGCACATAATCATCCCCACAACCACAACAGCTCTGGTACACACAGATAGAAGAATTAGACGGGGAGAGAGGGAGGGAGTCATTTGTTTTTAGTAGTACAAAGACAGGAATTTTAAGGAGCTATTCTGGGGGTGGCGGGGGGTTGGATATGGCAAGATACACAAGAAAATATTCCAGATATTTAAATTCACTCATCACCCGCTGGCAATGTTTTGGACTTCTGGTTAGGAACGTGTCAGACAAAGAACAAGCTGTTGTTTGACTTTGTGCCGCCTCTGCTGGAAATTCACAGGCCAGAGACACTACACAGTCCCCGCCTCTCCACCAACATATGCCTTTAATCAAACAAGTCCCACATCATATGGCTCCGTACTAGAGTTTAAACCTCTATTTAGTTACACATCTGTAGAGGACAGAGACTGCCCCAGAGAATGCCTGGCACTGCGGTGTCCTATATTATGTCCTGTGGAGAGCCACCAGGCGGCTAACGAGGGCCTATAGAGCTACATGGAAAGTTCAGAGCGATTAGCATTGCCTGACGTTGCTTACATTCCACTGGCATTGAGGGGTTTGGCCTTGTTCTGCTGGAGTGGAGCAACACAAAGGAGTGCTAGCTTCCGCTAATGCTATCTATTCTCCATCTAAGGGCAAAGGCAGCTGGATGGGACTCGCTGCCTTAAGTGGCAAGGCAGGGGGGTAGAAAAAGAAAAAAAAAAAAAAAAAAAAAAAGACCAGAAAAAGAATATGGGGAGTGGAGAGACAGAAAATGTATCATACTTTAAATTCTGCCTTCCACAAGGCTGAGGCCAAAACACTGAGCATACTTTGATGTATGCGACCCTGACAGGTCCTGCTCTGGGCGCCAGCGTATGCATTAGAACAAGAATCTGGGCTAGCTGGAGAAAGGCTTTCAACTGGATTGTGGGACAGAGAGTCCCCCAATGTAAACTGTGCGTCCCCACCAGCACTCTAATTTATTAGGACTCTTGGGTTTCTGGCTCTGTGTGTGAAGGCAGGTGTGAGTACAGTACCTTTCTAGGTGTAATGCGTGCTCATTCGTCGATGTACTCAAAGGGTTCAGGGGCCTCAGGCTCCTGCTCTTCCTCCTCGATCTTGGGGCCGTGGGCTGAGACGGGTTCTACCAGCTCCTCCTCTTCCTCGCTGGTGTCCTTCAGGATGATGATGCCGCCCGTATGCAACTGTGAGGGAAGAAAAACGTGTGTTAAAGGCACAGGAATGGAGGAGAAGATGACTGGAAGAGTCAGTCCCATCTAAACACTTCCCTGCTTTCCTTATCCCCACCTCTCTCACGTTGGCTGATTTCAACTTGAAAGCTATCCAGAGTATTTAGAGAAATGCACTTGTAATTCCCATGACTCAGGGATCCACATAAACTGCCAGACTACGGTTGGAAAAAAACTGCTACAGCGTGATACTCCGAGTCCCTTTGAATTCCTGCATCAGCAGCTTAGCATGGCCTCTAACAGCGGTCAATGTGTTTGGGAAAAACTTTGCACTTTGATTCGAAACAGTCCACTGTCTGAACTGCCTGACCAGCTTCCCACGCGCTGCTGGCCTTGCTTATCTAGTCAGTCTGTGAGGCCCCTCTATCATTTCCACTCCCATCACGTATCTCGGGCTGATGGACCCGCCACCACTGGGAACCCATGGCCGGAAGCGCCGCTGAGAAGCCACCCGGCAGCAGATGACAGGGCACTGCTCTGTCCTTCACCCTGACACAGCGTGTGCATGCGCACACACACACACACACACACACACACAGGAGACGCTCAGGGCTAAAGAACCGAGAGGTCGAGATCTGGCTCTGCTCTGCTGTGGGAGGGGCAGGATGGACCTGTGCCCTTGTGTGCGTGCGTGTGCGTGCGTCTGCACACACACACACACAAACACACCCACCCATCACCCGCTCCAGCCTGGCGCGCTGGTCTCCTTCGGAGAGATGCCTGCCTGCCCCGTCAGCTTTCATCGAGCGCTCACTTTCACAGCGACGCCACGTCATCCATCTCACCCCCTCCCGTCCCAGCCGTCAGTGCACACCTCCGAGTGTTTAGACCAGCGCCTCTCACCGGCCAACACACCGTGCACCAGCACTCCCATAAAGCGCGGACCAACGCCAAGCTCAGGCCAACGGCTGCGCCGCCCTGAACAGACGCCAATGTCCACGCCAATACGATCATTCGTCAGCAGCCGTAAACACAGTGATCAAAAGAAATGTGGGGAAAACTGGAGCGAACTGTGCAGACCTTGGATGCCATGTCAGGAATGAAGAAGCCCCTTAAAAAGCAGAGTGCTTAGAGCACCGGGCTAAGTTAATGGGCTACAGTGACACACACACACACACTGACCTCTCTAGAGGGACTGCGTGGCTATGGTTACACTCTTGACTCTGTTTATCTGGACGACGTTAGTGCGGATGGTCGTCCTCTTGGCCATGAGGGGTCTGGTCGTGTTCCAGAACGCGCTCAACGCTAAAGCTAAATGTATTTACTGCAGGGAAATGGTGAACATTAAGCACGGGCACGAGGCCGAGAGCCTTGAGAGCCAGATAGGCTTCTTTTCATTGCTACTAATCACATTAAGTGAGGAGGGGGGGTCTGGGGTCACGCAGGGTTGTCTCAGTGACATACGGCCGAAGTAAGTAAGGGAGAAAAACACCACACACATAAGCAGAGCCACAGGCCCTTTGAGACCATCTGCCACAGCTACAATGGGCCTCCAGAAACACTTACCTCTACTTGAAGTTTCAGATATTGATAATCAATTAAACTTCTGTTGTTTGATAAAGATGGCGGGTTAAACCCCCAAATTTTTACAAAATGTGGAAAGTTTGGGGAAAAAAAACAAAACACACGCCTAGCCATGATCTTGGGCATCCAGTGCCTCAGCCTAAGGCCATGTTCAGCATACATCTGCCATAACCACGGCCACTGGGACCTGTACTAATACCACGGCCGTAATGAATGTAATTAGCAGCTGCTTTTATCTTTGGGCATTTAGTATTTAATAATGAGCCATTTCCAGTCATGGGGAATGACAGGGCGACATGGTGGAGTCTGATCTCCCCACTGTCACACGCTTTCCGCCCAGCACATAATTAGAAGGGCCTTCAGCGGGACCAGGTGTTTGTCATTGCTCGTCATGTTCACTGGGAGACCAGAAACACATGCTTAGAGTGCCAGAAGGGGGGGGGAGACACGACATGACACTGAACGATGGAAACATCACCTGATGCTCCATGTTATGCGTTACTGTTCACATCACCACAAACAGGAGACCCAAAGGATGGATGAAGCTTAACAGATTTGTTATATTGTTTGATTTTCTGTTTAAAACATATTGGCTTTTCTGCATTTACGTGTGTGTTTCTTTTCTCTCTCTCTCTCTCTGTGTGTGTGTGTTACTCTGTCTGTCTTTCCATCCTTTTTCACTGTTTTTGGACTTGCAGACAACACCCTAGACATAAGCTCAGATAAAAGCACTTTCCATGATCTTGGCCCTCGCTAATGGCTGTGCTGGCTGGGGTCTCTGTTATCATCCATAAAAATGTAAGCATATTCACTATTGTGCAGATAACAAATCTTCGCTTTAAATGCCAATGGGTGGCAGAAAGAGGGGGCACTCACCGGCTTGAAGGGCTGGTAGCGGCAGGCCTCGGGCATGGCGAGCACTTTGAGTTGGGCGGGCATCACCCGGGCTGGGTTCTCCAGCAACTGGAAGTTGGGCTCGGCCTCCTTTTTCTTGTCTTTCTCTTTCTCCTTCTCCTCATCCTTCTTTTCTTTGTCTCCATCAGTCTCCTGTGCAGACAAAAATGCAGGACAAATAATTACTACCTCCTACATATGCTTTCAAGAGGACACTGGAGAAGAAGACAGCAAGGCACATATACACATAAGCATATTAAAAAAAAAAGAAGAGCAATCTCATCCTCAGAGTACAGAGCTATAGTGGGAGGTGAAAAGCTGTGCCATGCTGGACAGCAACCTGTATGAGAGAGAGAGAGTGTGTGTAGCATGTGACTGCTGAGCAAAAGGTTGAGTAAATATCTATTTGTCCAGTGGATTAGGCCTGTCTTTGCGAGCAGGTCTGTGGCAGCCCAGTGTGGACCCGCTGCTATAAATCTCTGGCCGGGCTGGCGATAAGCCCTGGCCAAGTGTGCAACTTGGGGTGGGTGGCGGTGGTGGTGGTGGTGTGGTGGGGTAAGGGACTCAGTTTCACCCTCTGACATCACCCCAGCCTCAACGCCTCAGCTCCGTTCCATCTCACACACACACACACACACACACACACACACACACACACACAGCTCCTCTTGGAGGAAAGATTCTGGAAACTCGCGCTGTTGGTGAGGACCAAGGCAATGAAAGCCCAAATTGACATTAAAATTTAATAGAGTTGACAGCACTTGAGAGGGGAGGCCTGTGGTAATATCCTTCTATAGCTGGTGCTTCACGGTTGAACTGCTGGTATAAGGCAGAGAAGGGATTGATAGAGTGAGCGAGCGAGAGAGAGAGAGAAAGAGAAGAGAGAGAGACCAAGGGGAAGGGAGTATGAGCAAAGAGACTGTTATGAAGACAAGGATTGGGGGAAATAAAGAAAGAGATGAAGGACAAAAAGAGAGAGAGAGAGAGAGAGTGGAAGAGAGGTGAGGGCACGGAGAGGAGGGGAAGCCATAGTGTTCCCAGCAGCCTCGTAACCGAGGCTGAGAGGGAAACGCAAAAGGGCCTGCAAACTATTAACACATTAAATCCAGTTCCACAGCCCCCTCCTCAAAGGGCCCGGCCTGAGCCCGTAGCACGCAGGGCTGAGTTCACTGCCCCTTCACACAACACACACACACACACACACACACAATCACAAACGCACACAAAAACAAACAACCCCACACACGTCACATCAACTTACGGGATGCAATTCTGAGCTCTGCACTTCACAAAGGTCTCATTAGCACACTCAGCTACAGCCAGTGCTTACAGGGTACGTTTGCACGCACACACACACACACACACACACACACACACACACAAGCACACACTCACCACTTCCATCTTCTCCTCCTCCTTCTCCTTCTTCTCCTTCTCCTTTTCCTTCTCCTTCTTCTTGGCCTTGGCGGTGATGGAGAGAACAGCGGTGGAGACCTGGCGGGTGGAGACTCAGAGTTAGAGGGGAGATGTCAGGAGGGACCGAAGCCCCACATAAATCGTCCTGATGAAGCTCACTGCTCTGCTGCAGTCATGCTGGGGGAGGTTTTATGGCAGACTACATGGACATGAACGTGTGCGTCTCAGGGCATGGAGTGGCAGCGGGAGACGGGGCTAAATGGCTGCTCCGGGCTGGGCTGGCGCCGCGCTCCGAGCAGCTGGGCCGCACCAAAAGCCCCGCTCTCATCAAGGTGGGCTGACAGTGCGGCCGACTCCCTTCGATCTGCCAAACACCTGCTAGAAATAAAAGCCCCACTATATGCTGATCACAACAGAGCATATCCTTTTTAAATGGGCTTTTGTGTGTGTGTGTGTGTGTGTGTGTATGAGTCAGTGTCTGTCAGAACAGTGTAACTAAATTTAAGATTCTTAAATTAGAAAATGTTTTCAGTAATCACAGCTTCTCGTCATTGGTGTAACTCTTGGGGTGGGATTAAGCAAGGCTGCTTTGTTATTGTTTTTTTGTTTGTTTTGTTTTGTTTTTTTTGTTTTTTTCAGATATTGCAGCTCCAAGCCGCTTTGATGTCCGAGTCATATCTCTGTTTACTATGCTCCTCTACCTGGGAGTGGGACTTTTCCCTGAGCTGCCCTCACAGCAACTCTAAACCACTTGGCTTAGTAAACACGTGAGTCACGTTCATCCATCCATTGCACCGTAAATCCACCGTTTATTTGAATTAGATGGGCCTATTTTTGTGGTGGAAATGTTTGGCCAGTGTTTTTTCCCAGGGAAAAGCAGCATTCCGACGCAGGAGCAACGTCTCCCGGAACAGGTGGGTTGATGACTGGAGATGAAGTGGAGTAGATGGAGAGGATCTCACCTTCTCTTTCTCCTTCTCCTTGGGCACCTCCAGGGCTGGTGGGTAGGCGAAGGTCGAGGGCTTGCAGTTGGACCTGTACTGCACCTTGGGCATCTATGGAGGAAGAGACATGACACAGCAGCCACCGTTAAGACTTGGCACTCCACCAAGTGAAGAACCACCACATGCATGAAACATTCTCCCCCAACATCAAAACAAAAACTTTTATTATGATACATCATCCTAAGCTACTAGTTTGAGCGAGAGGATGACAGTTTGGATGGTTGGCGTTGAGGGAGAGCAGGACATGGAGCAGAATGGCGTGAAAGACATGAGCGTGCAGAGAGAGAGAGAGAGAGACAGACAGACAGACAGAGGAAGGGAAGGACGCAGTGCAGCCAAACCATCTGTCTGACCCGGTGGCCAGAAGAGGAGCATGCTGGCACACAGCTCAGCTCCCACTGGCTCTGGTCAAGGCTGTGTATCTTCTAAAAAAATACCTCAGCTGGCACGTGCTGCGGGCTGCAGCAGGTGTTCCAATGTGTGAGTCTGACTGTGTGTGTGTGTGTGTGTGTGTGTGTGTGTGTGGAGGGGGTGGGGGAGCATTGTTTGCAAATGATGGGGAGAGAAGCCCATTTCATTAGGCTGGGGGTGTGAAACATTGATCTCCCTCTCAGATGTGGCCGAGACTGAGGCTTTGGCACGCGGCCCGGGAGGTGAAGAGGGCGCAGGCTGGGCGTAGGGAGATGGACTGGTGGGGGTGTGGGGGTCCGGATTACTGTGGCGGCTCCTTGCTGGGTTGGCTGGGTTAGCGTTAGTCTATCACAACCAAGCCGAACCTCCGAAAACAATGAGCATTCTGCTCACGTAACTGGCCAGCACCTATGTGTGTCAAGGGCCCTCTGATCCAGCCAACCTCGTGACTGAGTCCCAATGTCACCCTCCTCACGCATTCCAGAGGCTGACAGGCAAGAGTATTACTGGGCCAGCAGCACGATCGCAGCGCAAACACACACTATAACAAATGTTGTGCTCTCAGAATGAACGAGATTTTAACACAATAACAGTTATGATTTTAGCAGCTCTTGCGTTGCATACACATTCCCTCTCTTATCTAGGTACGTCATACACTTAAATGAAGACAGATGTTTCCTTGTCTTGACATTTTCACCTCAGGCTGGGAATCTCATGGCTATCTGCAGCGTTTTCAATTGTTACTGTTACTGACCGAAAGCAGTAAAACTGTAGAAGTACCTGTAGAAGCCCAAAATGCTACCCTGACACATCACTGAAAAAATAACAAATAGTAAATAAATATATATAAAAATATATGGATGTTGCAAGTTTAACAAATGGCTTTGCTCAAAGTCTAGCCTATAGTTGGTTAGACTAGTAGTACAAAGACTAAATCAATTGCACTTAAAACATTAGTTTAGTTACACATTACCTACACATACATTAGAGCCACACGTGTTGAGCTTCTCCACCTTAGCCATTTTCAGAATGATCGCAACTGAAAGGAATGATTTCGGTGCTCTTGCTGCTTTTACCACTTTTTTTTACCCCTCACAGTTACACTCTCCCACAAATAAACTATATGCTAGACTGGTGTGTTTCGCACAGACTGGTGGTGGTGGTGGATGTGGTGGTGTTTTTTTACCTTCAGGTCCTTGTTGAGGCCGATGATGGCAGTGGGGGTGAAGGCCAGGGACAGGAAGTGGGATAGTGGGAACCAGAACCAGAACTGAGTGAAGACCAGCAGCCCCACCACAGAGGGCATGTGTGTGTGACCTGTGCGCGACTGCAGTGAGATGGACACGTTGCGGCCACCTATGGAAGAGAGGATAGAGAGAGAGGAGAAGAAGAAAGAGAAAGAGAGCGAGAGAGAGAGATAGACAGGCAAGGGAATGAAAGACAACAACAGAAAACAACAACAATTAGACACAGAGAAGAGAGACACCATCTTTCGTTGTTTTTTCAGGCGAGTTCATCATCTCGGTCACCCTTCCTTGAGCGGTCTAATTGCATATCACACACAAAGGGCCTCAGGAATGTTCTATTAGTCATCCCTGATATAAATGGCATTAAAGTCAATTACTGGAGGCTGGGTCTTGATTAAAACAATGCAGAGCTGGCCGAGGGGGGTAGGAGGGCAGAGGGGGCTGATGGCAGAGGACACAGTGCAGAGTCCGGCCGTAATTAAGCTGCAATGTGGGGGTCATGGCACAGAGATAGGGTGGAGAGCCTTTCCTCTCCCTTGGGGAGGGCTAGAGAGAGGGGGAGAGATAGAGCGAGAGAAAAGATAAAGAGCACAGAAGCGGAGAGAAAGAGTGAAAAAAGGAGGGTAATGAGAGGAGGAAGGAAAGAGGAGGAGTGGAGTGGGGGGGGGAGGAAGGGCAGAGCCTGGGCTCATCTCTACTTTTTTTTCAGAGTGAGGATGGGTCACCGTGCAACTGGGCAAGAGGCAGGCTGCTGCCATGTCTTTGATGAAAAAGGGATTTCAGACTGGACAGAAGGGAGTTTAAACACTCAAACCAACAATAGATCACCCATCCCTTTTGTCCGTAAAAGACCGCTTTTCCAAC